>JAPYZD010009694.1:0-10583 GCA_030522725.1 Ichneumoninae sp. B BG-2022a
ATTATTTTTTATTTTTATCTCCACGAAACTCGAAGCCTCGGTGGACTGCGATGTGGTTTTGCCTCTCCGTCCGTCGCTCGTCGTCGGTGTGTCGCGTGTGGTTCCGTTACATCGTTGTCGGGCGGGAGTCCGAGGCGTCAAGTGCGTCGGATTGTCCGAAGGGATTATTTCGACAACGATACGGCAGGTGAGTGCTGAAACGTTGTAACTCCGTGTCGCGTATGCGTCACGTTCACTCTCACTCGAGGGTCGACACGGAAACTGACGAGTCCAACGTGAGTGCCGCGAGCTTGTTAATACCACGCACTCCGCCAGCGGTAACTGCGGAGGATTACCTTAGCGACGACACCCATGCTGGAAAATTAATTAGCGAATGCTCGAGTCGAGTTTGACAGTCGGGCGCGAGGATGAGACAGTGTCTGAACGGTAAATTTCCAGTGGATCAAGCTTGCTCGCGTGTGTAAAAGCAACCGCGCGTGTATGACGAGTCATGTGAATTGTCGAAGCAATTTTGGCTCGACTAAATAATTGTCACCGTACGAACGTCTCACTGGCCAGATGCCTCGTCCTTTTTAGTAGTCACGAGCCGGAAGCTCGTGGGTGAGCTTTGGTTTCTCCCAGACGACGTTGAATCTCGTAAAAGACCTTCATATTCCGCATGTTGCGAAGCAATAAAACTCGGCTTGCAACGCGGGTAGTGCAGGCAGAAAGCGGGGCAAAATGGACCACCAGGGGCAAAAGGGACCAGGCCGAATGGCGAGGAATGAACCCTTTTTTTAAGTCCCTTGATAAATTGGCACAGGCGGTCCGTTTTACCCCGGGTGGGAGCAAAAAGGAGAACCCACTTCATCCTTAGTACACTGTTCGTTATACGAATTCCATTTTTATTTTTAGCCCATAGTGAAACTACCGAATTAATGGGGGGAGTAAATTTTATTGGAACATTTGTGAATTAGCATCCCTAAATGAAGTCGTTAACCCTTCAGGCTCAGAAAACATTGAAGCTCGTAAAAGCCCTTAACATTCCGCATGTTGGGAAGCAATAAAGCTTGAAGTTCCTTGTAGCGCGGAGTGTGCACAGGACAGCGGGGTAAAATGGACGAGGGCAAAACGGACCAGTTTTTTTGTTTCTAGAAAAATCGGTAAAAATTGTCCATTTAGCCTCGGGTGGTCCATTTTGCCCCGCTCTCTTCCAAACGACACATCGTGCCGTTTCTGGTTCGAGTCACAATGTGTGTTTGAACAAGAATTCACCGAAGGGTGTAGAAAGAGGCTATGCGCGAATGGGAGAATGCCAGGTCGTTGAACCGTGACAACGTAACACGTTGCGTTATGACAAAACTAAAATGTCCCTAGGAGGCAACGATATTTTACGGATTTACGTCACGGACAAATGTCGGACCGGATTCGAAATGAAAAAGAGATGAGTGGACCCGCACAATTTCGTACATTGAAAACGTCACGCAACGAATTTCTCTCCAGCTCCAGCCTCGGCAGAATCCACACAATTCGATGCAATGTAGATATGCGGGGTAATCGTATAGAGAGAGTCGTATGGAAATTGTGCTACGAATATAAATTTTCAGTGCATCAGTTCTCCTCTCTACCCCGTTTTCTGAGCCGTGACGACCACTTTTGTTATGCTCTCTATTGACTCTTTGTTTGGAGGCAACCAATGCTCGGGAATAAATAGAGGAATTTGCCTCGACGCCCCTTCACTTCGCTGGCAGCGCTGGGTATTCGTACACTTTGAAGTATTAACTATATCGAGGCAAAAATGTACAGTCGGAATCACCTTAAGTTCCTATACCTTCTTTTAAATCAGAAGGTTTATTTATCATACATAACGAGACAACGGTCTTGACGTTAGTGGTCGATTCCTCGAGGCAACGTGAAACTGACTCGGTCGTTAACGAAAACTGTAATCAATTTTTCATCAAAACTAAAACATCTTGGTGGGGACGCGAATTGTTACTGTGTTCATCTGGTATTCCAGCAGACCTTGACAATGTGCTTTTATTCATAAAAGCTCAGCACCCTCGAAGAGAAATTATTACACATTTTATTACCGACCGAGCAAGGACCTCGCACAGGGTCATTTTGGACATGGCACTGAACTCAGACTCTGTATTAAGAATTCAACGAAAAGTGGTAATTTCTGAGGACCAAACTTATGAGAACTCCCACATTTATGTAAATTGGAATTGAAACCGTGTATTCAGAAATCAGGCTAGGTATTGAGAACTCAACGAAGAGTGGTAATTTCCTAGGAGCAAACTCATGGGAACTCCAACAGTCCTCTAAATTGGAATTAAAGCCGTGTATTCAGATTCTCCATGGTTTGCATCATAAAACTTTTGCACCTTCGAACAGAGCCCTTTACTAATTTTCTCACCTACTGAGAAAGCACCTCGCAAGGGGTAGTTTTTGACATCGCCTTGAAATCAGGCTCGGAAATCGGAATACAACGAAAAGTGGTAATCTCCGAGGAGCAAACTCATTGGAACTCCGACAGTTCTGTAAATTGGAATCGAAACCATGTATTCAGATCCTCCATGGTTTGCTTCATAAAACTTTTGCCCTTTCGAAAAGAGACCATTAAAAATTTTGCCACCTACTGATAAACCTCGCAAAGGTTAGTTTTTGACATCACCTTGAAATCAGACTCGGCAATTCGAATCTAACGATAAATGGTAATCTCCGAGGCGCAAACTTATGGGAGCTCCAACAGTTCTGTAAATTGGAATTGAAACCATGTATTCAGATCCTCCATGGTTTTCTTCACAAAACTTTTGCCCTTTCGAAAAGAAACCATTACAAATTTTGCCACCTACTGATAAACCTCACAAAGGGTAGTTTTTGACGTCACATCGAAGTCAGGCTCGGTAATCCGAATCCAACGAAAAATGGTAATCTCCGAGGTGCAAACTTATGGGAACTCCAACTGTTATGTAAATTCGGATTGGAATCGTGTATTCAGATCCTCATCCCTCGGAGGGGTCGATTCCGAACTCTTCCTCTCTTTGATTCGTCTCTCAATGAGGGGCTCGGATACGCCTGACAAACCCCGCCGGCTCTGTCCAGAGTTCCGGGGTAGTGAGTGGCTAGCTTTTTCGCTCGAACCAGAAGCAGAAGCAGAGAAAGAGGGAGAGTCCGTGGTTTGTCCGTGCCCCGAATAGAGGAAGCTCGCCTCACTTGTTGCCTTTGTGCCGCACGATTCACCGCAACGAGAGCGAGAAAATTTTCTATGTATCTCACTCTCTGGGGCCGCTAACCCTCCCCCCCCCCCAGCGGTGAATTCAAGTCAACCGGTATTTGCCCTCTTCTCACCCGTCTGTTCAAATAGTTTGTACATTGGGAGAAGAATCCGCTCGAAGGCCGACGCGGAGACGCGGAAGCTCCGAGGAAGCGAGCGAGCCGAAGAAAACGGGCTTGATCTATCGCTTGATCTTTCTTCCCTTTATTCTTTGCTCCTCTGTTTTACCGGTCGGTCTCTCGCCGACGTCGGATGGAAGCAGCACCCTTTGCGAAACCACCGATCCGACTCCGATTCCTCCGGCGGGCCACAAAGCGACCATTTGTAGGATCGTTAATTGGTTCGGGAACGAGGAAGAAACTTCTGTCTGTAAGCGAACGTTTCCCCACCGCCACGCCGTTGGTTTCGCGGAGCTTCCGGTGGACGGCTCGCAGTCTCATTGAAAGCTTCTCGTTGCTGACTCTCCCGCCACTCGTCCGACAGGGCGATCGGCTACCGTTCGCTCGTGCATGCCTCGGAGATCCATTGAGGCGCGTATACATGAACGCAGTTTACCGATGAAACACGATTAACGGCGGATTTATAACCGGTCGGACCGAAGCCGAGGAAGTTTTCCGACGGTAAACCCGGAGAACGCCTCGAACTGACGCTAACGGCAGGAATCCCATTCACGGCGTCGCCGACCGCAAGGGGTGTGCGATTTCACTGGCGGATCTTGTATCGGCAAATGCCGGCTCTTTACCGAAGATTCCATCCACTTCCCGCGATGGAAACTCTTCACTCGCAAGATCGGGTCTTTGAATTCGGCATTTTCGGCTCCCATCCAGAATTTGCCACGTGAATATCGCTGGTGTTTATTTACCTTCGGATCCGAACTTTCGGGTGGTTTGGTGAATCTTTTTGTTCGTACTTTGTAGCAGTAGGGGAGAGCGGGGCAAAATGGCACACCGGGGCAAAACGGGATAACGAGGCAAAACGCAATTCTCCAATAACTTTTGGATGGCATCGACGGTGGTGCAAAATGGGGCATCCAAAAATTATTGGAAAATTGAGTTTTGTCCTCACCGTCCCGTTTTGCCCCGCTGTTCCATTTTGCCCCGGTCTTCCCTAGTAATAGTGGATTTAATAGCGGATGGAAATTTTTTTTGGACATACACTGAGAAAAATCATACGCTGAGAAAAAAAATGATTGAATTAACCAAAAGTCGCGGTGACATACGTTCAAAGCTGTCATTTGTTTGGTACAAATACAGCGTTGTTTTGTTAAACGATTATTTGCTTTAATTTATTAAAAAATTTCCGATTCAAACAGACATTTTTGTCGAACCGACCAAATACATATTTGAACGTATGTCACCGCGCATTTGCTTAATCCAACAATTTCTTTTTCTCAGTGTAGGATAATATAACGTACCAATTATGACCATATATGTTGCCAATTAGCCTAAGCCGTAGGTCCTTCAGCCGTAGTTCGATTGATTTTTTTGCTATTTTTAAGGAGCGCAACTTTTTTGCTTCTCAATTTAATCCCCGATAAAACCGAGTCGCCTATCGCGTATAATAAATGAGCTTATACGAGCGAGCTTATATAAATGATAGTTCAGTAATGTTCGAGTTTTTTCCACCGACCGGACGGACTCGTCCCTTTGGCGGAAAGAGGGTCAAGATGAGTAGTGCGAAGCCCGATAGACGCGACGACGACACGACATGAGTTTTATCGGATAGCGTAAGGGGGAGGGGGAGGAGGAGAGTCTCGCATACAGATATATAATACCGGGTAACGCGAATGTATATGACGATACGGCGAGAGCTCCCGTTAGAAAGGAAAGCTCGTGTCGAGCTAGCGGTGACGGCGCAGCCGATGGCGACAGCTACGGCGACGCTCGGCCCCGTTGACAACCCGTAGTCGTTGAGAATCTATGTCAACCTTCATTAAGGCCACCTAATTGAGAGAAATACCGTTTCCTGGACTCTATCCCGTCCACTCGAACGGAGCGCGTAATTATTTTATGTAAAAAAACCACATACTCGACGTTGAGCAAAGTCGTTTTAATTGCTGTTCAGTTTAATTCACCCCCTAGCGGGAACCAAAGGATCATTGTTTAGCGCTCTCATCAGAGTCCATTGAAGCTGTTGAAATAATGAAATTCAAAAGTGCTCAGAGTTCGATTCCGCGAAATGAAATTCCTTTTAGCTGGTAAAAATTATCAACAATAATGTCAATAATGTCAATAATGGCAACATTTATTAAGGGCACGTAATAGAGAGAAATACCGTTTCCTGGACTCTATTCCGTCCACTCGAACGGAGCGCGTAATTATTTTATTTTAAAAAACCACACAGTCGACGTTGAGCAAAGTCGTTTTAATTGCTGTTCAGTTTAATTCACCCCCTAGCGGGAACCAAAGGATCATTGTTTAGCGCTCACATCAGAGAAGATTGAAGTTGTTGAAGTAACAAAATTCAAAAGGTACTCAGCGTTCGATTCTGCGGAATGAAATTCCCTTCAGCTAATAGAAAAATGTATGTAGATTTTTTATTGCAAAAATTAGTCAATTTTTTGAAATACTTTATAGAAAGTATTGTCGGTCGATCGACTATAGTGGATGGTGATTTGTATTAAGATTATAGTGGAGACTATAGTGAATGGTCAAATTTGTATTAAGGCATGTGTTCTTAACTTAGGAAATCATTAATGGTACAAATGGAAAGTACTATTAAATGTCTAGATGGTTAATTCCCAAAATCTTTCAAAAAGGAGCATGAATTAACGACATAAAAATCGATTAAAAAATATGGATGTATACTTTTAAAAAAAATTGTGCGACTATGTGCTTTTTCGAAAATTCATTGCTATAAATGTTTTTTCGGATTATCGACACATGCGTCAATACGAACAACCATTCACTACAGATTATTCATGCGTAAAACCTTCCACAAACGATTTACGAAATTTAGCGTTCATTCGACTAGTGTGGAGAGCTCAAACTTCCACAATCCTTCAAGAGCTCGATCAACGCCAGTGTTTTCGCTTCGTGCTTTCACCGGCGTGGTCGAACGTTCATTGAAATCCGCTGTATGGCAATTGTTACTACTTTTTTCTTTCTATATTGGCCACCATTTGGGACTGCGTGAAAATATAATGTCTCGCCGCACGTAGGTCCGAAAAATGATTATTCTCACTTTTTTTCATCAAAAATCACTAGCATAAATTCGAATTTTTAGATTTTTATTTTCACTTTTTTCATCAAAAATCGGTAGCAACAAATTGAATTTTTGAATTTTTAGTTTCACGTTTTTTTCATCAAAAAACGCTAGCACCAATTTACCAATTAGCTGAATTTAATATGGAAAGTATACCGGGGAAAATTTCAGGTGAAATACACCAACAACTACGAGCACCCCAGCGTCTGATGACTCTCGAGGCGATTCTACCGGGCAAACAACGACGCACACGTTGGTACAGCACACTCGATCCAATATCGACGAGCAAATATACCAATCTACACCGAACCGGTCAGTACATACTTGCAAAGGTCCCTTTGATCGTGCGGCGATGTTTGGCCGGTGGAAGCGACCAACAGCAATCTAACTCTTGTCAAACAATCGCCTGCAGCAATGAAAAATTGTTGCGCATGCAAATTTTTCTCCCGAAACAATTCACTTTATTTTTGCATCTTAGTTTTAAAATCGAAAGTTTCGAAGCAATCTCTTTTTTCCTGACTGATCTACGATCGCGATTCTAATGCAGACTTTTTCTTATACCGCAACACGTAGCCTTTTTTTTACGAAAATTTAACTTAACAAGCGAGTAGCAACAATCTAACTTTTGTCGTCAAACAATCGCCCGAAGCAATGAAAAATTGTTGTGCATGCAAATTATTCTCCCAAAACAATTCACTTTATGTTTTGTATCTTAGTTTCAAACATGAAAGTTTCGAAGCCATCGGAATTTTATTGCTGAGTGTTTTTTATATCGCAACGCATTGTTGCGTTGCGGTATAAAAAAAACCCCAAACCCCATACACGGGAACGGAATTCGAAAATCATACATCACTCCGATATGCTATATTCTCGAGATTTCGGCGTTCCTAGTGTATGTATCGGTTTTTCAACAAAACAAAATTAATTTACAGGCAATAGTATGACATGTTTGCCACGGCTTTAAGTTGGCGAAGCGTGTTGACTAAAATTTAATTTAACACGGACACTCGCAAATATTCACTCGCAGGCAGACTCGCACCTTGTAACAATTTAACCACTCCAAACGAAATCCGAGGCTCGTAACTCCGTTGGAAAATTTTCACTGTGTAACTCGGTTCGGAGTTTCTACCCGTGCGCACGAGAAACTTGGTCTTTCGAGAAACTTACGAGAGCCACAGAGACGAATACACACCAACGGGAAACAAGAGTCGAGCAGCGTCGCGAAGCCGTCCCCGTTATACTGCGTTCCCTCTACTGATCTAAATTTGTCTCGAACTCAGCCTAAATTCATGCGGCAACTTGGCTGCAGTCCGTATCTCGCACCGCCTCGTGAAAATCATGCCGCTACGGCACGAAAAAGAAAACGGGAACGCAGGGTATAATCTCGACCGACACCATCAAATCATCCACTGTGGATTGCATAATAATTTAATTGGTAAATTTGCTTGAAGGACGGTCGGTTTTTCTGTCTGAACACTGCATTGAGTAAAATTATAGTATTTCCCACTGTAACGAATAGTTCGCAGGAGGAACACGTATATACAGATAGTTTCGGGTTGTATATATCCTATTGGCCAAACCATAGTTACGGTCGCAACCATGATTTTTTGTCATTGTCGTGAATATAAAATGCTCTTGGGAACTATTTTTTATGATAGAAAGTATGAACTTTAACTATGAGATTTTTTTCTCAGTGTGGCACGCGACATCGTCAATCGACCGACGCAGTATGTAGGGGAGAGCGGGGCAAAATGGAACAGTGGGGCAAAACGGGACAGTGAGGGTAAAACTCAATTTTCCAATCATTTTTAGATACCCCATTTTGTCCCCACGATACATTCGGAACTTCAAACCCGTTTTGCCCCACGGACCACCATCGCCACCAGCGTTTTGTCTCATTGTCCCGTTTTGCCCCGATGTGCCATTTTGCCCCGCTCTCCCCTAGACACCGAGCAAGACCTAAAAGGTGTTAACATAGGGTAAAAGTGGTGAATATGGCTCACCTCGATTAACACGTAAATCAATGATATATAGACCTGGCCATATTCCCCACTTTTACCCTATCCCACTTTTTTTTCTACCGTTGTTCCACAAAAAAGTCTATTTATTTTTACAATTTTTCAACCGCATTAACGCCTCTGCAGTTAAAGGCTTAAGGATTAGTCAAATTTTTGCGCACTCCTGGAAGTCACTGCTGCTCACAGTTTGCGCATTGTCTTTTTTCTTAAAATTTCGTCGGATTCCCTCTTAGTTTATTATTACTTGCCGAAGCCAGATTGCAACGGCAACGAGTGCGAACTTCCGAAAAAGATAGCGATGTATAGGTAGCGAGTTCGAACTCTCGCGATACGAGAGGTTTGGTCCCAGCCCTCCCCGCTGTGTTAGCACGCCGAGACGAAAACTTTTCTTTACTGTCTCTCTTCCACCCCTCCCCCCCCCCTCCTCTCGCTTTCCCTACGTTGGCAAGGATAACGCCTTTATATCGAAATAGAGCTCCACCGGCGCTACTAAAATCTTTGAGGAACTTTTGGCTGATGCGCTTCTCCTTCGTATATACTAGGGGGGGAGGGGGGAGGGGGGGCTTGGTCCGGGTTATATGCAACTACTTGCTCGGCATCGTCTAAGAGGTTGCCAGTGCTGAGCAAGCCGCGAGAGACTTTTCCCGGCAGGTCGGGAGAATACCGGAGTCTGGAACTATAACGTCAAACCGGAAATTATCTCGTCCCTTTGGTATATCCTGTTTCGATGGTGAACTTCTTCCTATTCCCTCACCTTTCCGCACAGCTCACCCTTTCGATCCCCTTTTTTCTCCGCCGCTTGTTCCGGGGCGTCTCCCTTTTATTCTCGAAAAATGCCATCGATCATCGAAGACTCCGAGCTCGAGCGGCCGTCGACACCATTCGTATCATTAACAGAGTCCGAAATAACATCCAGCGTGTTTCGCAAGATGGATGGTGGGTCCAGGTGATAGTACGGATTTATTGAGAATTTCGCGTGATAATGTATGATGTCGGAAAAATTTATCGCGCTTCCTGGAGGAATTCATTTGTCCGCCCTGCGAACCGATCCGTCGGCTGGATTAGTTAGGTTTTTTACGCGACCAGTCGACAATAAAACAAATTTGAAAAAAGAAATTGCATTTCTTTTTTCAAATTTCAGTGAAACGTACTCGGACGAAATTTATGTTAAAATTACAATTGGAAAAACTTAGCCGGGACGCTGATCCGATGATCCGATGATAAGCGACGAGAGAGTTTGGGTTCTCGTAACGAGTTAGGTGTCTTCACATTTTAATCAAATTTTCTACGAATCGGTGTAAAATAACCAATTTCGAAAGGCCCGCGGTTTTAGTTGCGTGCGATGAGCAGTGAGTTAGTTAATGCAGCTACATATATATATATATAGAAGCACCTCGGTCGGGTATACGTCGGGGGTAGGTTAGCGGAAAACTTGAAAACTCGGCTCAAGTCACCACCGGGCAATTTCTCGGCATTATCTTAATTTTACGGGAAGGTTATTTCACAGTCTTCCACTCGGCAAGTTTCAACCCCCGCTCCCATGCTTCCTTCAACGCCGGGCTTCACCCTCTCGATCTTCCCAACCTTTCCACCTCTTTCAATCTTTTATCCCTATCTCTTTCTCTCTCGCGTCCCGAACCCCCCCCCCTTCTCTCACTCCACAACCGACTCCCGCACAGTTTGTTTCTCACTTCCACTTTTCCCAGCTCGGTCACTCTGTCGTTTCCCGTTTAAAAATAGATTTAATCCCGGTGCGGCACACATCCTCACCTCGTTGCCACACGGACTCCGTAGTATCATCTCTGTTCCACGGCTAAAGTACTGCTCTCCGGGGAGAATCGAAAAAGCTAGAGCCAAGTGTTAAAAAAAAGAAAAAAAAAGTTGAACAGTTCCTCTCGTAGTCGGCGAGTTTCGAATCTCTCGAAGAAAAATTATCGTTACAACGCCCGAGGCAAATACTAGACTTGACGTATATTTAACCCTCTGGTACATTGTACATTACATGTATTTAAGGAGGGAGTCTCGCTGCGCGCTGACTTCGCATAAGTTCGACAACAATAAGAGAAAATTACAAGTACTTCTTGATGGTGTAAAAATCTGAAAAA
>JAPYZD010009704.1:0-10872 GCA_030522725.1 Ichneumoninae sp. B BG-2022a
TATCGAATTCGAATAAATATTCACTTAAGGCTGTACTAGCGGACAGTTCGACCTCACGTAAGTTCAGAGAGAATTGTGAACACTTCTCGATGGGATTAAAATCGGAAAAAAATCAAGCGTATGGAAGGTCCTGAAAAGATTGATTTTGCATAATAACAATTCCGAAATGTTAATAACAAATTAACGAAAAAAATGCCCTGCATATCACCCGGCAATCTAACTTTTTTTTATGAAAACGATTTGTTAATTTTTCTGAATACGTATGATTTTTTTTTCAGAATTTCGTTTAATTTTTGAAAATTGCGCTCTTAACAAAAATTCCAAGGGTCTGGACATATTCCTCTTTCCCCTTTAAAATAACAAAATATATCCATTTCCCCCGGAATTCCCCTATTGTGTCTACACGTCTGTATATCTATGTATCGGCTGCCAAGAAACAGAAAGGCGTATCCTGCGCCATTTGACATGCAAAACTCACTGCGATAAGGATACACTCTTCTTCTTCTTATCGGTCGATCCATCTACACACATATATGTACATATACGTATCTGTGTAAGTGAGTGTCTATGTTTGTGTGTGATCATCGCTCGCCCGCGGCAACGTTCGGGGTACACGAACCTCCCTCGAAGCTTTCGTTCTCTCATTGCGGTGCGCTCGAGTACGCGATTAAACGAAATTACAATCACTGTCTTACCGCCTAAGCTTCGGTTGCGCGCTCGGAGAGGATTTAGTTTCACCTGCTCATCAACTCGACGAAGCTTAGCCAGTAGCATCGATCTGCAACATCCCTTATACATATATATGTATATATATATAGGGTAGAGCGGGGCAGAATCGGGAAACGGGGCAAAACGGGGTTTTTGGGCAAAACGTCATTTGCCAATAATTTTGGGATGCCCGAATTCGCCCTATCGGATACATCAGGCTTTTCTGCCCCGGTTTGCCATCTTGTCCGATCCAAAAATGATTGGAAAATTTGTTTTGCCCAAAAACTCCGTTTTGCCCCGTTGCCCCATTTTGCCCCGCTCTTCCCTATAATCGTGTATATAGGTGAGAGTCAAGAACTGAAGAGAGTCTGCGTTCTCATTCTCCGTACTTATCGTTTCACGAGCTCGCTAGACTATATCTCGAACTCAGATCACGTATCGAGATAAACGAATCTCGTCGTACATCCGCCGTCGTCGTCGTCTAGTGTTGAGAAGTGAGCAGTCCTCGACTTCCGTGTCGATCTTATGGACTCTGCTGCAAGCTCTTCGTGTTCTCTGCACCCTCCTCTTTCTCATATAACCCGCCCCCCCCCTTTCTTCGCCTCCCCCCTTCGCAAGCGACTTCTTCGCCCCCTCTTCTGGTCGTGACTATCGCGGGAAATTAGAAAATCCAAGGGAAAGGACGCAGGAAACGAAATCATTTTTATTTCGGCGAGGGCGTGGTATTCAGACCGAGTGCAAAGTAAAAAGTTACCGCTTCAGGCCAGACGAGAATTTCTTCTCGGGATAACAGAAAAATTTAATTAAACCCATCGGGGATCGCTTCCTTCGAATTTTGTAGAAGCGAGATTGGGTTCGGCTGGTGGGGTTGATTTCGAAGAATCGAGTAGTGATTTTGAGAAAATGTAATGATTTACTTTAAGGTGAAGTGTAATCTCCCAAGACGTTTGTTTCTTGGGGAAAATGAAGAGAATAGTGAATTCCAGAATTACTACGCATAGTTTACCGTTCTCGTGTTTTTCCCTAAAAATTAACGGACTTAGAGAATTTTGAATTGCAGTTTTTGTTACCTGTCTAGGAGTTGCAATTTACCTTAATATTTTCTTTGTTTTAACTCCATTGGTTTTCGATTGTTTAAAAAAGATTTCCGGGCTATTTGTGTATTTCGGTTTTTTCGAGGAATTCCCACACTTTGAAAGGTGAATTTTTTTGGATCACATATCTTAGTATAATCAATGAAACATAATTTCGTAAAATCGGAATAGGGAGTTCCGGAAAAGTCGAGGAAAAATCGTGAATGTTTGTGAGCAAGAAGTTGTTGCAAAGAGTACAAACTTTTTTTTACTGCGAATGTATATAAGTAATGACATCGGGTATTTATCGCTATTTTTGGCAGCAAAAGTTCCTTGAATTTTACTTTTAAAAAAATGATTTATTCATTTTAAGTAATAAAAAACCTCATCGAAAATTCCTACACGAATGCTTCGCAGCGACATTCCGATCATGTGAAGAAATTCTTGTACACAACACTGTAGGAAAAGTTCCATATTTTCCAATATTTATTTTGACTTTTTTTGAATCTTCTATTTAAAGACGCAAAAAGGTCTTTGACTGATTCCAATCCTCCGGCTTATCCCCTGTCTCCAAATAGATCCCTTAATTGGATCCCCCACTCCGTTTCGACCGGAGCCCTCACCGAACATACAATTTACACAATAACCCGTTCTCGTAATTCCGTTATACAATTATTGCATCACGTAATTCCACACCCCGATTCATCTCGAATTTCTCCCAAGACCTTAACGATCATTCCATCGTCACAAATCGTCGAACAATGCTAATCCCTATCGGATATCGGACACTTTATCCGAGCTCCAACTTTCCTCGATCTTCCAACAACCGACCGTCTCCGACTATCTTCAGGCGATAGTCCGAACGAAATTTAATTCACTAACTTTTCTTTAATACAAAAATATTCAAAAGTACCCGCAGACGAGAAACTGTCGGAAAATTGTTAAAGTTGAAAACGAGAAACACAAGATTGTTCGAGGGGTCAGCCAAGCGGGGGGGGGGGGGGGGGGGGGGGGGGGGGAAGAGTTGTGGGGCCCCTTCTCCCGGAACCTTCTCCATTTCCCCTTCCCCTCTTATATAGGTCGCCTCTCGCGAGTTCATCCCACGGTGCTTCCAATCTTATATCTCAAGCGGTCGGAGATTGAAGGGAGGAGAGTATTAAAAATGTATGAACCTCCGGCGAGCGGCCACTCGAGACGGTTTTAACACAAAAGTTGTTACCGGGTGTCGGAATTGAGCGAAAAAAAGGAAGAAAAAATGTGTAGTCTCGAAAAGAGTTACGAGAGAAGCTGCGGCCACGCGGTGAAACGCGCCAGGCGAAGAAGTCTCCGGAGAGCGAAGACTTAGCGGTGATACCGACCCGAGATTTTTCAATATGCGCCCGCCAACTTTCAGCCCGTCGAGGCTTCCGGTGTGAAGTCACGCAGGAAAAAATTTTAAAAAATAAAAACTAGAGAAACAATAAAGAAATACATTAAAAAGTAAAATTAAGGTAGTCCAGTACAGTTTCGCTAAATGTGAGTTTCAGAGAAAATTTCGAACACTTCTCGATGGAATAAAAATCTGAAAAAAGTCAAGTATATGGGAGGTGTTGTAAAGATTGTTTTTATGTAATAATAATTCCAAAATGTCTTTGACAATTTAACGATAAACATAATTGTTCAACAAATTACCCCGACAACTTAACTATTTTTTTAAATGAAAATGATTCGTTCATTTTTCTGAATACGTATGTATTTTTTAAGATATTTTAATTTGCTTTGAATTTTGTTTTATACGGAAAAAATGTGTGAAAAAAAACAAAATTCAAGGCAAATTAAAAAATCCGAAAAAATTCATATGTATTCAGAAAAATTAACGAATCATTATTGTAATAAAAAAGAATTAGGTTGCCGGCTAATTTGTTAAACAATTAATTTTTTAAATTAATTTGTTAACAGCATTCTGGACTTACTATTATACGAAATCAATCTTTTCAGTACTTTTGATATGCATGCATTTTTTCAGATTTTTATACCATCGAGAAGTATTTGCAATTTTATCTCATTTTTCTCGAACTTATGCGAAATGAACACCAAGCGTTAGAACTACCTTAAACCGCGTAGCAATGAAAGTCGGAGTGAAGGGGACAGCGTAAGGAAGCTCTGTGCAGAGATTGACGGGGATAAGCGCGGTGGAAAAAAAAAAATAAAAAATAAGCCACGATAAGTTGGTCGCGGGCTCGCGGGAGCTAAATGACGATCGTAAACCACCGCTCGTCGAGGTCCGAAGACTCGTTGTAAAGGGTGCATTTAATAAACTCTTCCCAGTCGAGCCCGCTCCGCATCCTCGACGGTCTTTTTCACCGGTGTTTTCTTTTTCTGCTTCGTTCCTCTTCTTTCTTCCTTTCCCACCGAGCTCGAAAGTTTTGAGTTTAGCCTTTGAGAATTTAACACCTCTGGCTGGCCATTTCATCGCCCGGGCAGCCCGCAGTTCGAGCCCTCTTCCTTCGTGCAAGAACCGGAGTTTTTTTATTCATTTATTTTTCCTTCTCATTCTCTCAGTCCGTCGAGTCACAAATTCCTCTCCCGGTTCAGCCCCTTCGCCCTTCAGGCCCCCTGAATCTCACCGTTCGCCGCTCCGTTTCCATCCTCACATTTCGCACTCGACCAAGATTTTTTTTCTTTTTTTTTTTTTTTTTTTTTTTTTTTTTTTTTTTTTTTTTTTTTTTTTTTTTTTTTTCGCTTTTTTTTTTTTTTTTTTTTTTTCTCCTTCCCCACCCCGCGGTATAACGGGAGCCCCTCGCAGTGTCCGAGCATACTCGCTCTATACTACTGCGCTGTATGCTTCTCGCCGAGATTTCTCGAATAAATTTGCATCCAATCTCCTCTTTTTTTGTTTTAGAGAGGAAGCTTTGTTTTCATTAAAAAATATTATTTTTTAAAAAGATGTTAGTGTCTTTGAATAGTTGGACAACCATAGTTGAGAAAAGATGTTGGTGGGTGCATTGAACTTTCGCAGCCGGGGAGAGGAATAGATGCCTGTTTTTTCCCAATAAACATAAAGTGCTTGAAATTTAATGTTACTTTGATTGTTTTTGTAATTATTTGAATTTATGAAATGAAATAATGAAATAATAGACATTATTTATTATGATATTATAATATTATACAATATTAATAATAGCCATTATTTAATATTGCGTAGTAATAAGTGTGTGTTTATTAACAATATATATAATACATTTATACATGTACATAAATATATATATGAGGTATTCCATACCAAATCGACCTGACTCTGACGCTTCACATCTTAGATTTTACCGGCGATTTCCGATATGATCAAACTGAGTCTCAGTTTATAATAGTTTATAATTGAAAAAAGCAATTTATTTCTCGCCACAATTTGAAATTTGAAAACATTCTGAAAAATCATGTCTCACGTATAACGATTTTTGCCACTTGAGCCGTTGTAGGCCGACGTCACCTTTTATTTTTTTTGAGAAAAACAGTGAACAAATTAAAAGAAAAAAATAAATATGTATTTATATAAAATAAACATTAACCTATCTGCCGGATACCCGTTAAATAAATCATTTTCCGGGTCACCCGTAAAATAAACCATTACCCTGGTGCGTTCGAAATTCCGTTTGCCCGCCGATGAAACGCCGGCGAGGGAAGGTCCCGAAGATCTCGAGGACTTCGCCGGGACACACACGTGCCCTGCTCGGTGGTGCTAAACGTCGACCGAAATGTGGCAACTCCTTGCCTCTCGCGCCAGTTCGCTCACGGCATTATACAAAAGCAGCGGTAGCGCGCGACGCGGTAGCGAGAGAGCAGCGTGTTTGCCGGCGCACCTAAATCGCTCTGGATCCCGAGACGTCGAGGATGGCTTAACATCGTCGACGAGGATCGCAACACTCTCCGGCATGTACTCGCCTCTCTCGTCTCCTCGTCGTCTCCTCGACTCCGTACACTGTTTGCAATATTCCTTGCACCACGAGGCAGCGCACACGGTAAACGAAAATAGCAAACACGCGACTTCGTTTTCAGCACCCACGGAACGACGAGTGAGACGATAGGGGAAAGATTGAGGGATCCCCGTCTAAGCAGATGACTCAAGGCGGCGACTCAAACCGGGCGCTAAAATTTATCGGCAAATATCCCCAGAACCCGAGATTTCCGTCACCTGTCTCAGAGGAGAGAATAAGAGTTTAAGTTTAAGGTAGCTATGTGGCTTCCCGCTCATCTCGCATAAGTTATCGAAAAAAGTGAATATTGCAAGTACTTCTCGATGGTATAAAAATCTGAAAAAATTCATGCATATGAAAGGCATTGAGAAGATTCATTTTACATAATAATAATTTCAAAATGTTATTAACAAATTTATGAAAAAAATAATTGTTTAACAAATTACCCGGCAAAACAACTTTTTTTAATTGAAAATGATTCATTCATTTTTCTGAATACGTATGAATTTTTTCAGTTTTTTCAATCAGTTTTGATTTTCGTGTCTTTTGAGACATTTTTTCCATATAAAAAATTTATACGTATTCAGAAAAATAAACGAATCATTTTCATAGAAAAAAAAAGTTGTTTCGCCGGGCAATTTGTTAGACAATTAATTTTTTGATTAATTTGTTAATAACATTATGGAATGATTATTGTGCAAAATTAATCTTTTCAGTATCTTTAATCTGCGTGAATTTTTTCAGATTTTTATATCATCGAGAAGTACTTGCAATATTCGCTTACTTTTCTTGAACTTATGCGAGATGAGCGGGAAGCGACATAGCTACCTTAAGTATTCAGTTTTTTTCAAGTTAAAGTATCATGAAAATTTACATAAATATTTGTCGTCGATATTCGTCCGTGCAGTCGAGCTTTCGGTGTTTCGTCGCGTGGCAAGTGTGGAAAATGTCAAATATTTCGGGACAAGGTTTCCGTCTGAAACGCACGTGTAGCGTAAAATCGGAGAGACAGACGCTCGCTGACGTAACGAGGGAGTTCGTAAAGATAGACTACAACGTGGTCCAGAGCAGGTATGAAAGACGAGGGCATCTCGCCCAACAGAGAGCCGAGACAGACACATTATACGCGACGCCACGTCGAGCAACTCGCGAATCGCATACCGCAGACCGATTCACGCGGACATCCGAGAATTCTGTCGCATCACATATACCTCTCATATACATCTATATATCTTATATATCTCTCTATAAGATACAAAAGTCTCGCCACCGTGTCAAGAATCGCGGGAGGGGGCCATGTCAGCTTCACCATACAGGAATTCAGCGCCCTTCTTATGAAGATGATTTTCACATTTTAGAGATTTTTTCACGGTTAAAAAGCTTTTTAAAGTTTCAAGGTTTTAAACTTTGAAAAGGTTTTTTTTAAAGATTTTAAAGATTTTAAAGGGTCTTTTCCCGTTCGGTGAAGCTGGACACCCCCAAGGGTGAAATATTCCAAGTCCCCTTAAAGGACTTACGCCCTTGCTATTCTAAGCCCCACTCAATAGACTTACGCCCTTATTGATGTACGAGTGTACAGATGTACTGTGATGAGTACTGACAGAGTGTTTCTAAGTGTCTGTGATCGTCCGTAAGTTGTTTGGGAGGTCTCTGAGTGTTTGTGAGTGACTGCGAGTGTCGATAGTTGCGAGCTCACGAAGCGCGCGAGCCACAACAATACATACCAGTATATACATATATAGAGATAAGCTTCGAATAGCCCGGCGGTATGCCGCGTAGCATACGGAAGTTTACCAGACGGCGTGTCAGAGAGCTCCCGAAACTCGGACGATAGTGCAAAGATGGATCGATAAAATCCCGTTTCCTCTCTCTTCGGTTTCCGGTTATATATGACTTTCTCATCGTTATATCGTCGTCATACACTCTCGTCCGGACTATGGGCGACCGGGAGACGAGAGAGAGAATGGTTGGTTTCGCGGGTAAAACCCAACCGAGCGTCCGCTTCGACTTGAAAGTTTAATCGAACAAGCCGCGGGCCCCTCGCTCTGCCAGTTCGCGATAAGAAACGTTTCTATCTCAGCTTCCTTCCTCACTCTCTTCATTTTTCACTTTTTTTTTTCCATCAATTTTTTTTTCCTAAAAAATATTTCTATTCTGTACCGTCTGCATACTCGCTTCCAGCTGAGAGACCGAAAGATTGGGATCTTCTTTGCTTGAATTTTTTATTTATTTCCCAAGGAAAACGCACTTTTAATTATCCTCGCGCCAATAAACCGATCGATCATTGATCAAAGTTTTGAAATAATTTTTTACAATTTTTTTGTTTTTATTATTATTATTTTTGTTCATCTTTCATTGACGGTTCTCTGAATTTTCAGACAACATGATTATTGCACAACAGTCCGCAATCGCTGAATTAATTTTACCACTGACGACGTACGTTCAATGCCCACGCGTTTTGTGTTTCACCCACGCGTCTCGGAATCGTCACTCTCAGCGTCACGGATACGTCATTGATAAAAACCATTGCCTCTCAAGAGGCAACGAGTTCGGAGCTTGTATAACCGTACGTTGGACGACCCTCGGGGACGTAAAAACAGGGTTTATATTTAGACGTGGAACTTGGCCATCCTTAGCCAAGGTGATGTAGTCGCTATGCCTAGCGCCGTTTGGCCGTCCGTTCTAAGATCTGCCGATGCTGGCGTCAATCATGATCCGCTTTATGCTTATCGAACCCAAAATAATATAATCGGGGAAAAAAGGGGCAAAACAGACCAATTTTTTACGGCGCATATAAGAAAAAGTGTCTGGTCCTTTTTGCCCCTCACATGGAGAAAAATGGTTCAGCTGCTCTAACAAAATGAGTTTTGCTGATAATGACCTCGTTCCCGCAGGAAAACGATTAGTCAAAGCAGCATATTACTACGTAGAAGCAATTGGTTTTGCAATCACGACAAAACTGTCTTCTTACTGCGACGATCTAGTTTGCTATTTAAACCAACGCCCGTTGTAATTCGACGGCTAAGTAATGACTGCTAATATGATAGTTATAGATACGTACATACATTTATTTGAAGATTAACTCACTGCCTTTGGATTTCATCATTTTATTATGTCGAAAATAATGTCTGTATCAGGAATTGCGAATTCTCGAAATTTGCTGCATAAGGATGTATGAAACTCCGAATCACTTTTCGCAGTTGTTGGCACATAACACACGCCCCACTCAGTCATATAACATTTTTTGTTGTTGCAGCAACAATGGCTGTTTTGTTGCGGTATCAAATCGCCCCAATCGAAAAATATTGCCATGATTACAAGCTGGTTTCGTTGTCCCGATACTAACAAACTAAATGTGTTACAGTAACAAAAATTTTGCTGTACCAACAAATTTTTTTTCCGTGCACTTCTCTACTAACATGCTGTCTCCGGAAGATTGCCCAGACGGCCCAAAAAGCGTACGGCTTTTCTTCCGCGCCTTCTTTTCTTCATCATAAAAACACATCATCCAGTGCACCTGGCGTTAAATTTTTCTGTCGCTACTCGCATTGTCCTAGTCCAGAATTTCAGTCATCTTGCACAGGTTTCCCCTTCACCGGCTCGCGTCTCCATTTCTCCTTTCAAATTTCCACCAAAAAAAAAAAAAAAAAATACAAAAATGTACCGCCCGTTTTTCTTCCATCTTCAGCCACCTTTCCTTTCTCTTACAGTCGTTCTCGTTTTTATTTTTTTAAAAGTAATCTCCGCCCGGTGGACTCGACCCTCTCAACGTTTCCGTTCCCTTCGCTGCTGTTTTCCGTTCTCACTTATTCTCCTCGCTGCTTTCGGGACGATGGATCGAGGTTGTCGTCGGGGATTGTGTGTGGGTAGTTCTTCTCCCTGGAACAGAGCGATTCAGCCACGCTTTTGCCTATATAGTCTCCCTTTCCCACGCTCCGCAACGGTACCGTTACCGTTACCGCTAGTCGTAGATAGGCGATACCATTCCTCTTGTCCTCTTCTCGGCGGTGCTGGAAGGTGCGCCTCCTCTTTCGCTGGTCCCGGCTTGAAGATAAACTTTTATTATTGAGGCGCGAGGTGGCTGTGGCCATACTTTTGCCTACCACCCTGTACAACCCGCCCTTGCGTCCGCGATTTCAATTTTCTACCTCGGAGACTTATCCATCTTTTCCGGAGCGCTAAACTTTTCCGTCCACGGTCCGCGGCCTCCTTTGTCTCGTTCGCTGTTCAGCCCTCTTCGTCGTCGTGAAAACCCACTGTCGCGATATCTCTCGCCGGCGCGAACGAGATCCTTTTACAGGACTCTCGAAATACTCTCACATCGATTCATTGCCGGTAACCGGCAGACGCCGGAAGCCTCGCCGGCTCGGCAACCGGAAACGGGAGCGCTAACGGATTATCAATTGTGAAGAGCAGCGGGAGATTAATCCATTGTTTAAGGCGAAGCTGAACCCGTTTTTTTGCTCCTTAGTTGCGTTCTTTTACCGACGGGACTAGGCGATTTTGTAGTCTTTATCTAGAATTGTTAACCATTCAGGTTGAAAAATTGTTCACTTAGAGAATTTTATTCTCAAAATGGAGTTTTCCGAGCGAAGCGAAGCAAAAAGCAGCCGTTGTACTTGATGAAATTTAGTCTCACGCAATTATCCGTACTTTTTTACCGAAGAGGCTGGGCGATTTTATAGTTCCGTTCAGAATTGTTTACCCTTCGGGTAATAAATTGTTCGCTTATGGAATTTTATTTTCCAAGTGGATTTTTCCGACCGAAGAGACGCAATAAGGAGCCGTTGTACTTCATGAAATTTAGTCTCACGCAGATTTTTCACGTTTTTCACATTTTTTCACATTTTTGCACATTTTTCCATGTAAAAAACAAGAAGAATCAAAATAAAGATAAAAATCTGAAAAAATTCATACGTACTCCGAAAAGTGAACGAATCATTTTCATTAAAAAAAAGTTGAGTTACCACATATTTTGATGAACAATTTTTTTTCAACAATTTGTTATTAACATTTAGAAATTATTATTATGTAAAATTAGGCTTTTCAATGCCTATAATAAGTATGAATTTTTTCAGATTTTTATAACATTGGGAAGTGTTTGCAATTCTTGCCCGAATTTCTCGAATTTAGGCGGAATG
>JAPYZD010009710.1:0-12037 GCA_030522725.1 Ichneumoninae sp. B BG-2022a
TTATGAAAATGATTCGTTTATTTTTCTGAATACGTATGAATTTTTTCAGATTTTTAAGTAATCGTTGATTTTTTATTTTTTTTTATAGAACAAAAATAGACGATTACTTAAAAATCTGAAAAAATTGATACGTATTTTCACTTCACCTTAAGAAAATCTGATATTATAGTTTGCGAAAGTGCGCGAACGTAGTGTCGCGATTGACGTACAGGTGGCTCTGCATGATGCCCTACACATATGCATCGGCTGTGATGACCCGTCGCAAGTTGATAGACTAAATTATTGCAGTTTACATTATGCGTGATTATCTTTTGAGTGAGCAACTTTCCGACGGTTTTGGAATATTCGGACCCGCAGAATTGGCATTCACGCCCTTTTGACGTATGCAAGATCTAGCATTTTTTATGTCCAACAGAACGGACGCTGTAAACATTTCAGCGGCCATGTTGGTTTCCGCGACATATTCGATTTTCTTTATTTTTCGCAAAATCACAGTCCTGCAAGATTTGTAGTAACGATGAATAGTGAAAACCTAAAAAATCGCCTATTTTCGTCGGTGAAACTGGAAGGTCCACACCCAGAAAAAAAATGTATTCGACGGCCACCGTTTATTAAGATTAAGTAAAATATTTATTTGATGTAAATAAATATTTATTTAAATCAAATAAATATTTTACTTAATATTAATAAACAGTGGCCGTCAAATACATTTTATTCTGGGTGCAATTAATCGCAGCAACAGCGATTGATTACAATCGATGTCGCTGCGATTACTTATCAATAGCTATCGCTGCGATTACTTATCAATAGCTATCGCTGCGATTTCTAATCAATTGCTACCGCTGCGATTTCTAATCAATTGCTACCGCTGCGATTTCTAATCAATTGCTACCGCTGCGATTTCTAATCAATTACCGCTGCGATTTCTAATCAATTGCTACCGCTGCGATTTCTAATCAATTGCTACCGCTGCGATTTCTAATCGCTATCGCAGCAAAAGTAATTACAATTGCTACTGCAATTGCAATTACTCTAGCACTCACCATTCTTCAAAAAGGTCATTATTATAAACTTGTTTATATGACCACGGAAATTGCTCAGCCGGATGTAAAAAATCGTCGTCGAAGCGACGGGGCAACTTTTTGTCCCATAAACAGATACATATATAGAAAAATGACGATTCGACAGTAACAAGTTGGGGATGAACATGAAAAGGGCTTCTTCAGAATAAAAAGCCACTGGATCGTCGAACGTTACGGCAAAAAGACAAGTGAATTTGTGAAAAGCCGATGAAGTAGTGTAATAAAAGGAGCGCTGCCGACGCTGGAGAGACGGCGCGGGCTTGCGGAGGCAGTGGTAATAGGTGAAAAGATCCCGGAGACCACGTACCGGTCGTCAGTAGCGTGACGCAGCCGCTCGCGATGTTCCACGGCACGTAAGGAACGAACGCGAGCGGGACAGAAAAGACGCGAGGAAGAAGGTTTTCTCGTCCCGCGGGAGTCCCGAGAATTTTATAGACAGCTCCCGGATGTCACGTTTTCTATCTCACTCGACACTGCCGTTTCATTTCTTTAACTTTTTCGCCGTTTAACACGCTCGGCGGCTCCGCCCGAGAGGGTGCGCGCTCTCGACTTTTCCCTCGAACCGCGTTTTTTTGCGCTCCCCTTTCATCACCCTCCGCTCAAACGGCACGAAAATCGTGAACAACGAGCTTCTCTTGAACGTTAAGAGAAAAAGAAACACCGAAGCGACCCACCCGCATATAGTTTTTCGAACCCGACTTCGCGGGTTCAAAGAGATCCCTAATCGTAAAAACGAATTGGCCGGGTGCGTCGTTCTCGCGGCCCGTTTACCGCGACAATGCCTACGTTGACGTTCGTGATAATAATTAACGATACGAGGAGTCGTGGGAGGACCTACGGGACAACTTTCGACGCGTCGTGGGCGACGAAAAAAATAGGTCGTCGTTCGAACTTTTGTGGAACTTGGGAAGTCGCTTCTGGGCTGTTAGGGCATTCTTTGAATTTAGAGAAAAAATGGCATAAAATTAAAACGTTTTGACGGATTTTTGGGAAATTTTAATGGAATCATCGGGTGATAATATTCCATCTGTGTACGCGCTTTTAGCCCGATAGCTAAAAAATTGTAAGCGCTAGAATGCGTATGGAAATTTTCGGAGAAATTAAAAATGGCGTACAAAAAAAAGAACTGGACATTTTTGGATAACATTTTGCAGATACATTGACTATTAACCACACATGGTGTGTGTGAAATTTCATTTGTATTTTTCGCGTTCGATTCACACATGCACACATCCACACAGACGTACACACACATTCATCCGGAATTTTTTTCTAAAGGTTATTTTTCGATGTTTCGGAGCATTCCGAACACGTTTTCATTAAAATCTCGATTTTTTTTTACCATGACAAAGCTTTCTCTATGAGGAAACAAAATGAAATTTTGTTGATATTTGAATTTCGTGATCGTGAAAATCGTGATATTTTCAAGTTCAAATATCGCTGTTAATACTGCGACAATTATCGTGCAAACTCGCTTGTTCGCACCTTCAGCGCGCTAATGCATAATTCTTTTTTTTTTTTTTTTTTCGAGATCGAGGAAAACATTTCTGAAGAGATTATAAACAGGCTAAGTATTGGAACGGCAGTGACGGAGTGATAAACTGATTATCGCTCTCGGGGAATGTGCGAATCAATGGAAAATCGCACTCACTTTCGATAGACGATAGCGGCGATCGCGGAGATATGAGCACCTGATAGCGTTTGTCTATTTATCATAAAACCGTTATCTTATAATTATGGATAAATAGGCCACTGGGTCAGAAGCGATCCGACGATTCATCGGGCTCGTGACCTTCGAGTCTGGAACTATTCGTCAATGCCTCGTCTTTTCCCCTATCGCAGTCTTACTCGGCGGCAATAAAAAAAGTTTGTGCGCTTGACCAACATTTCTTGTCCGTGAAGAGTGACCATTTTTTTCTTGGTAATTGGTTAAAAAAAATTCGTCAACAAACCGTATTTTTAAATGCACAAATATTTGAAAAAGTTTAGGCAAAAATTACAATTTTGTCAAGTCAAGGATTACAAATTTTTAAAGTTAAAAATTACAACTTTTTCAAGTTAGAAATTACATCTTTTTCAATTTAAGAATTACAACTTTTTCAAGCTGAAAATAAAAAAAAATTATATTAAAAATGACAGTCTTCAATTATACTTCAAATAACGAGAAAAAAAAATGGGTACGTATGCGGGCAAGGATTGTTCGTCGAAAGTGCGAAAGTCTTTTTTTTGACGGTGTCTTGTTGTGCAGCGATAAGAACTCAACAAGATCTGGTCACTTAGAGAGGGATTGACCGAGGTAGTTCTGGATCTTTATGTGGATCAACGAGTGCGGATTCACTGCGAGTACTCGTTGATATTCTCGCGCTGATGGTCGGTAGCGTTGACCGACCCTGCGACGCGTCAGCTGTTGCGCCGACGCTGGCGTGTCTCAATCATTCCCGGGACCAAAGGAATTCCGTACACGCCACTCGCAGGCCTCGACGAAGGCCGGCTCGCTGCGCGCCAGCTCTCTCGATCGCTTCGCCTATACCCCTCGTACATACCCATAATTGCGATAAAAGCTTCACGTACGCGCCCGCTTTGCGAAACGCGATCCTACCTCCAAGTACCTACAACGTCACTTGTTATGCCACACCGACGACCCGAGACTCGGGCCTCGACCTTAAAACATTGAAAAAAAAAACGTGTTTAACCAAGAAACCTGGACTTTTCGTAAAAAAGATTTCTACATCGGACAAACATCCGATGTTTTTTTGACGAACATCCACTATTTACCTCTTGTGAAATTTACATTTCTTTTTTATTTTGTTTAAAACAAATTGTTAACTTACGTAAAAAAGGTTTCCGCATCGGTCAAATGTCCGACGATTTTTGGACAAACGTCCACGATTGTTACTTCGTGTTACATTATTATTTCTATTTTTTTTTATAAATTCGTAACTTCCGCAAATAAGGTTTCTACATCTGACAATCATCTGACGATTTTTTGACAATCCACTACTTATTTCTCCTTAATTTTCCATTTTTTTCCCTTTTTTTTGCTAACAAATTTTTAGCTTTCGAGTCCCTTGCAAAAAGTAAGGGGCTCAATGCCGTTATTATTGTAATTTTTTTTTCTAAATTTCAAATAAGCTTCCGGCATAAAATCCCGAGTTTCTCGTTAGCACGTTACATTAGACACTCGTCGAGAATGACTCTCGTTTACTTGTGGAGAACACGTTGCTTCCACCCATGCCGTTCCTGTCACCGTTATCTCCGATTTCATAGAAAGGGATTAATATCTCTCTGTATCGCGGCAAATCATGTTCGATTTATTGTCATTATCATCGTCATTATTGTTATTATTATTATTATTTTCATTATTCTTATTATACTGTAAAAAAATTCGTACAAAATTTAATGAAACAGACCGGAAGTTTTTCCGCGAAAACTGGTACATAAATTTAACGTGGGGGGGAGCGGGGCAACGGGGCAAAACGGGGTTTTCGGGCAAAACTAAATTTTCCAATCATTTTTGAATGGGACAAGGTGGCAAAACTGGGCAGAAAAGCCTGATGTATCCGATAGGGCGAATTCGGGCATCCGAAAATTATATGAAAATGACGTTTTGCTCAAAAACCCCGTTTGCCCCGTTGCCCCAATTTGCCTCGCTCTACCCTACTATTGCGATGAAAATTTAATATCCTTTTTCATCGAAATTCAAGTAAATTATTCCCAAAGGTTTTCATATACTGAACATTATTTTTTGATCGTAATTATACATGAAATTTAATGTACCAGTTTTTGCATAAAAACTTCCGGTCCGGTACATTAAATTTCATACAAATTTTTTTTACAGTGGCTACAAATTTTTTTTTTCATTCTGTTATTATTATTATTATTATAGCGTACTCACCGGAGATTGGAGACGACGGTAGTGTAGCTGCCCTCGATGTTTACGAGGCCCACGTTCTGCATTATGATACCGGTGATGAGCATACCGATGAGAGCCGGGAGAGTTGTAAGCGAAAAGAGCCAACCGCCGAAGTGCGCGGCGATCGCGAGAGAAGCGAGGCCGAACAGCTGACCGCCCGGCGCCGCGTCCTCGCCGATCACCGAGTACACTATGCCCCAGAGCATCAGACCCAGCAAGAGGAGACACAGGATCCTCGCGAATTTTCTGTACGACGGACAGAACGGCTGCGGACAGGCTCGTCTCCATCCCGGCGGCTCCCATGAAGTCGTGTCGTCCCGGCCGTGACAACGGGCGCAGAACATGTAAAGCCACGATCTGTCGACAAAAACCAACGACTCCCGGTCACTACGACATCCGTCCAACGAAGATCGATCGACGAGAAAAAAATATGTAAAAAAAAAAACAACAAACAATTATACGATTTTTTTTTCTTCAATTTTTAGGATTTTTTTATCGTCGAAAAATGTTATTAATTTTTTTTTTATTTCTTATCGTCGGAAAATGTTATTCATTGAATTAATCATTCCTAATCGTCGAATAATGTTATTCGTTAAATTAATCATTTCTGATCGTCGACAAATGTTATTCATTTTTTATTCGTTTCTGATTGTTGACAAATGTTATTCATTTTACTTTCTCATAGAGGAAGCTTTGTTTTGATGAAATCAAAATTTTTCGAGGTTTTTATGAAAACGTGTTCAGAATGTTCCAAAACGACGAAAAATTGCATTTAGAAAAAATGTCTGGCTGGCTCTGTGTGTGTGTGTGTGTGTGTGTGTGTGTGTGTGTGTGTGTGAGTGAGTGACAGGCCTGCAAAATTCAACCGTCTATAACTCAAGAACGGTGTTATCAATCGAGTTGATATTTGTCACGCATGTAGAGCACTTGGGTGCCTCTATTACAAAGGCAATAATTGAAAAATTCGTTCAGATTTTATCAGATATTGAAATTTTTTAAAACAGTATGTTCGCGCTCTAACTTTCGCAAATTTTAAAATTTATTTCTAATTGTCGACAAATGTCATTCATTTTTTATTTCTTTCTGATTGTCGACAAATGTTGTTCATTTTTTATTTATTTCTGAATGTTGAAAAATGTTATTAGTTTTTTTTTTTTCAATGTACCTTTTCAGTTCCTCGGAATACTCGATCTTGTCGCGTATCGAACTGGAGAGGCTCATGGCGGATTTCTTTCGGTTTCCATTGATCCGACCGTTCTCGAGATCGAACTTGTACTGCGGTATGTTCTCGACACTGCCGCAGTTACTGTTTCCGTAATGTAGTATGGACTTTCTTCGTCCCTGCTCGGAATTGTGTTCCGAGCTGGCGCTTATACGCCTGTTGTGCTCGAAGACGGGATTGTCGATGCCGAGGACCTGGTCGCTTATCGACACGCGCCTCTTCGCCATCGACTCCGTTCCGCGAATCAACGACGGGGGCTCCAAACACGTATTCCCGCTCGATTCCATTGCGCACCAAGGTTTTGATCACTCGCGCCTCCAATTATCTTTAACCCTTATTTTTTATTTTTTATAAATTAAAAAAAAATCAATTTTCTTCCTCTATTTATTTAAACATATCATCAAACCTTATCCGAATCTACCATCGAATCTTCGCCCGGTCTATCCGAACGTTAAAAGTATAAAAAAAAAGTAACGTCAACGTTAATATTAATAAAAATAAAAATAAAATTGTGAAAAAAGTAAAATTCGAGAAAGAAAAATTAAAACTGACGAAAATTTGGGGGTCCGAGCTCTGACACTCTATCCTACTGACACAAGAATCGGCATTGTACTGAGACAGCTCCCGGTCACGAACGGTCTAGTGATGACTCGAGACGGACGGCGTCGCGGATGATTCCGGGTTACGAGAGACCAACACTGGATCACGAGTTCCCCTCGCCGAGTAAACCTCGTGACGCTGGTTTCGAATGCTTGCGCTTGCTTTTCTGTTTTTTCCTTCCTACCGATCTCACTCCCACTTTCTTTTCGGCTTCCGTACGAATGGGTGGGTTCTCTATGTGCATATGTGTGTGGGGGCGGGGGAGGGGGGGGCTTTGGGATTTATGTATCGACACTACGCGCCTCTCCGCTAATGCTCACGGACGATAGTCGAGTCTTATGGACGTATTTCACACCTCCGCACTAAAAATCACTGAAAACTTATTTTTTCACATTAGGTAATCACTCGTTTTTATTTTATTTTATTTTATTTTATTTTATTTTATTTTATTTTATTTTATTTTATTTTATTTTATTTTATTTTATTTTATTTTATTTTATTTTATTATTTTATTTTATTTTATTTTATTTTATTTTATTTTATTTTATTTTATTTTATTTTATTTTATTTTATTTTATTTTGTTTTAGTTACAATAAATAGTTGGTTTTTTGTTTTTCACACCCAGAATTCTCGGACGACATGGAGCGTGCAAAAGCGCCCGAGTGATACTGTCCGCTCGAGCGCCACAATGCTCTCGCGGTTCGAGTGTTATTGCTTAACTCCGGGCACTTGACGCGACGCACCGAGAGAGACGGAAAGACCGATTCTTCCGAGTGATAACAATCTAGAGCTACACCTACGGAATTCAATCCTCATTCACTTTCTTTTACGTAAAAAAAATTCCAGGTATAAGAAAAGAAAAATTTGTTGATCAGATTTTTGTTTTTTTTTTTTCCTGAAATTTGGGTTTTTTGGGGGCGTCGACTCTCACGGCCGACTGGCGACGCACCGGCAGGGCGAGGCAGGCAGATCCTCCCGAGTGAGAAAATTCCTCGTTCACTTATTTTTTTATTATTTAAAAATTTTTTTACAGTAAAAGAATCGAAACTGTAGTAATTGGGAATTTTCAGCGAGCCGCAGCTCGAATATTTCCTGAACCTCGACTTCTTTTTAAAGTATTTATTTCTTTATTTATTTATTTACACTAAAAAAAATTTAATTTTTTGTAGTTGGGAAATTTTCATTGAGCCAAAGCTCGACTATTTCTGAGCCTCGACTTCTTTTTAAATTATTTATTTATTTTTTTACAGCAAAAACAAATAAAATGGAACTTTAGTAGCTGGGGATTTTCACTGAGCCGAAACTCGACCGTTCCTCGAGCCTCGAGTCTCGCGGACAATCGGCTCGCGACGCAACTGGTCAATGACTGATCGAGCGACACAACGCCGACAAACGGTCGGGTTGCCTTGTCGCCAATCGCGCGATGAGTTTTAAACACCGATATGGTGGGGAACACACCAAAGTACAATGTTAATACGAGTCCACTGTAGAGACACATACATGTATAGATTAACCCACTCGAAAAAGAGATCGAGCGAGCCGGTTGGAAGTGGCCGAAGTCGTCGTTTATTCGATACGGTTATACATATGAGGCAAAAATAGCCTTTGCATTACGAACAAAATTATGACACATATTGCATTCAATAGTTAATGGATAAAAATACGTTTTTTCTCATTAGAATTTTTTTGCCCGACTTATCGCTTTCAAGATATATGAATTTGAATAAATCGCATCTTCTGCAAAATCGCAAAAATTCTGAAAGCTTACTTTCTAAGTGAAACTAAAATGTGGCCAATTATGGGATCACTTTGAGAGGCTAAAAAAAAGTGGCTGAGTTGACAGAGAATGCCTCATATATGCCTCAATAAAATATATATATGTGTGTGTGTGTGTGTGTGTGTATGCGGTGAACTGTTCAGCTTTACGGCAATAATTGTTATATGCGTACAGGATGGGCACAGCTGGAAACTCATTGTGACCGCGACGCGCCTGTGCTCATCACTGGTTCCGCCTGTGGGAGATCCCTTGCCCTCGTGCCCTCTTGCGAACCTCGCGCGCTCTCCGGTATTTAATTTGTCGCTTCTAACGCGGTAAAAAAGAAAAAAAAATGTGTAAAATGAGCCCGACATCGAGAATGCGAGAAACTTTTTTTTACGCTCGCTCGGTAATTCGAACTGCTAACTGACCTGCCTTCGTCAATGCCGGAGTCTTTATGATTATGATTTATAGTCGTTGTAACGAGCAACAGAAGCGTACGGCTCGTCGGCTGGCTCTGTCTGCTTGGATGTGCGTGAAAAAAAAAAATGGTGTAAATATTGACATCATGTGACTCGCGAGCTTCACGATTTACGCCTCTGTACAACGTCGGCGATGAAACTCTGGGAAATTTTCGAAATATCGTAATATATTTTTCTCTCGAACTTTTACGATCTACCGGCGCGTCACCGCGGGCCTTTCGTAATCTTTTCGATGCATGATTTATCGAGCATTTTTGGGCCAGATAAAACGTTAAATTTTTCTACGAAAAGTTATTTTATTTTTATAATTTTTTTGAAGTAATTTACTTTTGTAATCTTTTAAAAAGTTATTTCATTTTTATTATCTGTTTAAAGATAATTAGAGATTATCTTATTATCATTTTTATTATCTTACATTTAAGTTTAATAATTTTTATTATTTAATTTAAATATTTATCTGGCAAGCGCGCCACAATTTGTTCGTCGTGAAATAGACTAAATGTATATTTTTTTTTTATGTCATCCGTTCGAAATGGGTTTTTGAAACTTTCGAAGGAACTGTGCACGAGAAGATTGTATCGGACGAAGGAATATTGGAAGATTTTGTAGGACGGAGGATTAATTTAATTATCGATCATTCTGGGCCGATCGAAGCTATACGAGATCGTCCGATGGAATTTTCATGTATAGCAAAAGCCCTGGCCTTATTATAGTTGTATCGTAAATCGGGGCGCGCCACTGTTACCCAATCGGTCGGTTCCCTCCATTGATTCTATACACGTCGGCGCAATACTATCTACGAAGTATATCTATGTATTTATCGACTCTCACGAGGCATCTGTATAGCATGTAAAAACGAGAGCTTCCGATAATTCACTGACCAAACCCGTCGAATAGTTCGGAAACTCTGGAGTGTAAACGCGAGAAGGTACCGCTCCGCGCTAAGGGGGGGAGGGGGGAAGGGGCAAAATGAACTCCGGGGCGAAACGGACCGTTTTACCAATTTTTCACGGGATACAAAAAAGATCTCATTTTAAATGGAAGACGGTCCGTTTTACCCCGTTCTTCGGCTGTACGATTTCCGATAATTCATAGCAGCAGAACTTCACGTACACTTAAAGAAAAGCGGGGTAAAACGGACCGTTTAACCAATTTTTACCCGGATATAAAAAAAATTTTACTAAAAATGGATGACGCTGGTCCATTTTGCCCCGTTCTGCTCCTATACGATTTCAGACAATTTACAGCAGCAGAATTTCATGTACACACCAGTAATAGCAGATTCAGAGAAGAGCGGGGCAAAACGGACCATTTAACCAATTTTTACCCAGACATAAAAAAATCTTATTACAAATGGATGACGCTGGTTCATTTTGCCCCAGCCGTTATATTTCGCGCCGCTCTCTCACACATAAAAGAATACTACACAGAATGAAATTTATCATCAGTCGGTAGTGGTGGGGACATCGAGCGGGTCGTTTCGACGTGCTACATGATCGGCGAGCAACTGCGACAATAGCGCAATGCCGCGGACTCCGGGCATCGGGGCGTTCGTGCCAATTAGCGCTCATTATCCACAGGACAGGCGTCGGTTGGACTAACTTGTCGTCGACGCTCGAAGCTATCCGCACCGGCTAACAGAAATTATCCCGGAAAACGACCGGAGGCCTTCGATTTTACTCGTTTTAATTATCCCCTTTTTCTTACCCCCCATTTCCTGCAGCTTCATTGCGAGAATCGAATTTTGACTTTTTTTTTTGCATTTTCCCCCACTTATCAAGACTCCAACTTTTAGTGTCTTATAACGGGTCGGCCAGTCTTTCCACACATTATATTATATTATATTGAGGTATTCCATACGGTTTCGAACGGTCAAAAACCCGAGCCTCTCCAAAAAAGTTGTAATTTCACTATAATTCCTGATTGTTGACAAGAGGTTTTTGTCATTTTTTTCAGAATTTTTAGATCGATCAGTTTTTTGAGATATCGAAAAATTGAACTTTTTAAAAAACCCCTATATCTTAAAAACTGTTAGTCATACTAAAAAACGTTTAAGACATAAAAGTTGCAGTTTAAAATGAACTTTTGAAAACAAAATTTTGTAGATTTTTTTGAATGCAATAAACTTCTATTTCTATAAAAAATAGACTAAAATATTTTTTTTCAGCCAGTATGACATGTTTGATTTTTCTTAAAAAATTCCAGAACATACTCTCAAGTGTATAGAGTGATCTCATATTTTTGTTTGAATGGGTCAGATACCCGTTTGATAGCTATGCTCCGTTTAAGATCGATTTTTCATTTTAAAAATCCCTTTTTTAATGAAAAACCCCAATCCCTTTTTTATTTGATTTTTTAACTTCCATTATTGTGGATAGTGTCACCATTTTTATAAAATCCAATGGAAAGTGATAAATATTTTTCTTTTTTACGAAAAATCGATCTTAAACGGAGCATAGCTATGAAACGGGCGTCTCGCGTATCCAAACAAAACTCTGAGATCACTCTACACACTTGAGCGTATATTCTGGAATTTTTTAAGAAAAATCAAACATGACATATTGGCTGAAAAAAAATATTGTCGTCTATTTTTCATAGAAATGGAGGTTTATTGCATTCAAAATAATCTACAGAATTTAGTTTTCAAAAGTTCACTTAAAACTGCAACTTTTATGTTTTAAGCGTTTTTTATACGGCTGATAATTTTTAAGATATAGAGGTATTTTTTAAAAGTTCAATTTTTCGATATCTCTAAAAAATACGATCCACAAATTCTGAAAATAATTACAAAAACCTCTTGTAAATAATCATGAATTGTGGTGAAATTACAATTTTTTTGGAGAGCGTCGGGATTTTGTCCATTCGAAACCGTATGGAATACCTCATTATATTATATTATATTATATTATATTATATTATATTATATTATATTATATTATATTATATTATATTATATTATATTATATTATATTATATTATAT
>JAPYZD010009715.1:0-16789 GCA_030522725.1 Ichneumoninae sp. B BG-2022a
AAGCGATCAACGAGCTCGGGTCCGAAGATCTGGCATTGATGTCTGACGTTAAAGTCTCATGATTGGTTCTTTCCTTTGACTCCATTACATTTTTTGACAGTCTGCTGCGGTCGATCCAACATCGTGGAAAACAATGGGTTGGTCCAGCTTGAATCCTGCTCTTGAGGAAAAGTAAATATCACCCAGATGCGAATCAGCGAAGTTGGTGGAATCCAGGTAAGGAGCAATCAAAGAGCTCCAGTCCGAAGATCTGGCATTGATGTCTGACGTTGAAGTCTCACGATTGGTTCCTCCCTTCGACTCCATTACACTTTTTAACAATCTGCTGCGGTTGATCCAACATCGTGGAAAGCAATGGGTTGGTCCAGTTTGACTCTTGCTCTTGAGGAAAAATAATTATCACCCAGATGCGGATCAGCGAAGTCGGTGGAATCCAGATGAGGAGCAATCGAAGAGCTCGCGTCCGAAGATCTGGCATTGATGTCTGACGTTAAAGTCTCACGATTGGTTCTTTCCTTTGACTCCATTACACTTTTTAACAATCTGCTGCGGTTGATCCAACATCGTGGAAAATAATGGGTTGGTCCAGTTTGAATCTTGCTCGTGAGGAAAAATAATTATCCTTTAGGTGCGAAGGTAATCGCGACGAAATCTTGGTCACAGTATGAAGCGACAGAAAGAAGGATCTGAAGCTCGCAACTTTAATTTTTTTCTTTTGCCGATTCGACCCCCTTAAGATACGATTGTATTTGTATTTTTTTATTTTATTTTATTTTTTTTTTTCGAGGAAAGCGTCGGAGAGGATGAGGGAACGTGGTGCACCGGACGTAAGGAGATGCAAGGAGGTGTGCCAGACTGCAAACCACCACGGGCCGCCAAGATGAGCCCGCCACGCCGTTACGGCGATTCCTCGCTTGGTGCAGCGTCCCGCTGTACACGGGGCATACAGTCCATACGAAACGAATGCCAATTACACTTGAACCGCATCGAGGGAGGACAGGGTCCAATTTGTGCCCCGACTTTCGAGTGGCCTCGAACTTCGAACGAAGCCCTTTCTAGTCACAGACGTGCCCTAGTGCCACAATCGTTACGCGATAACGAGATTTCACGGACGATACCGAGGCAACCATGTTACATGTATCGCGACTCTCACTTCTTTCCTTTCCCTAACAATTTAAGAAAATAATATAAAAATACAAAAAATAACAATATATTTAAATGTATAAAAAGACTTTTTTAAAAATTACAGCTATCAATTAAATACAAACAAAAAAGGAACAACATATCTAAATTAACGGTCATGTTGGCTCGCACGCGCTCGCATGGATCGCATGGTTCATGGCATGTGGAAATCCTCTCCATATGAAATGAGAACCGAATTTTTTAAATTATAGCTAATGAAATGGAATTTCGAAATTTCGAAATCCATTTTATATGTTATGAAAACTGGCGAGTGGGCGGGTGGGGGGGGGGGGATAAATATCCAATCAAATCCACAATTTTCTATTGAGATACGAATAAAAATAAAAAAATGAACCAAAACTTTTTTGCAAAAAAAAGTCTCATAACAACTTCATACAGATTTACTTTACTGCTCATTTAATTTCTGTTTCAAAGTGTAATAAATAATTTTTTTTTCGTTTTATCGACGAGCGCAAACAAGGATGCGAGAAAAGCCATCAGAGCTCGATGTTCAATATCGCTTCGCATCATCGTCGAAATCGTCGTCCGTCGACATCGAGCCGGACGTGTTTATCTCTAAATCAATCGGGCGCCGTTGCGTGAAAAATCCTTTTTCGAATTCAGCGATACCGCAGATAACTGTTGTAGATTTCCCGTGAAAAACGAGTTTTGAAAACAGCTCATATTCGAACGGAGGAAATTAACGGTGTTTGGCGTTTATCTGAACAGTAATGGCTGACAGGTTCCTCCGCGCACCGCGGTTTGACATTGGCGTGGTTGCGGAAATGTACGCACGTTCCCGCATCAACGACCATCGAATATCGGAATACTCTCGACTCTGCTAATTCCATCAGCAACGAACACAAACACTCGCCGCGCCTCGTGTATTTCCCGACGTTTTACATATCCGAGCACAATCATTCCACTGGGAATAAAGGATTAATGAAACGGAAAAATTTCATATTTCAGCCCGACAATGCACCATTGGAATTTTTATGAGAACCGCGGAAAAAAAGGCTCCACACTGCAGTGGTTCGTTATCCAGCGATTGCCTCTTTTTCCGCGAATTCATTTTGCCCAGTCATTGTTAGAGGAACAATTACAATTTCTACTAATTTTTTAAATATTTTTGTTATACATCTAATTAATGGTAGGGGGAGGTAAACGTGGGCAATATGGACCACCGGAAGTGGCACGTAAATTCATGATTTACGAACCGGGCCACGTTGACCACTTTTGGACCATTTTTTCTTACAATTTCTACCGGTTTTTTATTATTTTATTTTATTTTTTTTATTGTATCGCTGATTAATGACAGGGGTAAAAGTGGGTAATATGGACCACGGGAATTATCACGTAAATTGATGATACACGAACCGGGCCATATTGACCACTTTTCGACCACTTTTTCTTACAATTTCTGCCTATTTTTAATTATTTTATTGTTTTATTGTACCGCTGATTAATGACGGGGGTAAAAGTGGGTAATATGGACCACTGCAATTAGCACGTAAATTGGTCGTACACGAACCCGGCCATATTTACCACTTTTAGACCACTTTTTCTTACAATTTCTACCTATTTTTTTATTACTTTATTGTATTTTTTTATTCGACCGCTGATTAATGATAGAGGTAAAAGTGGGTAATATGGACCACAGGAATTAACACGCAAATTGATGATACACGAAATGGGACATATTAACCACTTTTGAGCCACTTTTTCTTACAATTTCTATCTATTTTTTATTATTATAATTTTGTTTCTACTGCTGATTAATGACAGGGGTAAAAGTGGGTAATATGGACCACTGGAATTACCACGTAAATTGATAATACACAAAGGGGGCCATGTTAACCACTTTTGGGCCACAAGAACACTCGGTCAAGCTTGAGAGCAAACACACGCTTCGTACAATAATCCTTTAGAAGCGAACCAATATATTTTTAATTGCCAAAATATAGCGCGCCATGTATTACCGAAGCGGGATTTATATGGAGGATGAAAGCAAGGATTAATAAAGTGGCAGAACAGTAGCAGAGCGTGAGCTATAAATTCAATGGATTTTTTTTTATTGAGCCGCAGTCCGATGCAATTTGTAAATTTTTTTTTAAACCTACTCGTCGCGGGTTAAAAGTTAGTCCGAAGATCGATCGGAGAACAGAGCGGCGAAGATTGAAGAAACATGAAATTGAAACTGGCAAAGGGCTCTTTGTTGCGTACACGCCCGTGACGATTATGCTGCACTCTGCAATATCGGTGGAGGGCCTTCGAACTTCGATTTTCACGATATGATGGTAAACTTTGTTTCGATGAAAAAACAAGGTATAAAAAAAAATAAAAGAATAAAAAAAATAAATGAAAGCTGTTCCGACGGTTTCTGTGCAAGCGACGAGGGAGAATATGTCCAACACAAATGTTCGCCCGTGTACGTAATCCGGATAAAAACGAAATTGATTGAAATCGCTATGTACAACGGTGCGAATGTGAAATTGTCGATATCACCGGTGTGCCTCCACAAAGCGCGTGGAAAAAAAAAATATAAAAAATAATAACAAAAAACCAATATAAACGAAAAAATAAAATAAACGGTAAACTTTAGCGGTTACGAATATCCGCACGAACGCCGCGACTACACGGAGGGTTTGTGGGGAAAAAAGATCATTCGACTGAAAGCTTAAAAAAAAAAAATACAAAAAAAATAACAACGCAGCTTGGAGCAATCGAGGCACATTCCGCTTTTGCGTTTCAGCGAAATTATGGGGAGTGCCGGGAACGACTTTCGCCCGAAAATGAAAAACGGACTTTAATCCCAAAAATAATAGGATTAAAAAAAAATTCCGGGCACGTTTTGGGCGAATTTTTGGTTATAGCGACGTAGGTGTTTGACGATCCAAAAGTGAAATTTGAATGGGGCGAAGGCAGGATGGTTCTGCGTTTATGTTTCCTCGCCCTAACTGTTCTCACATCATTACTCGTTCGATCAGACACCGCTCTTATACCTACAATCGGTTTCACGCCCACCGGCAACGCTTTCACTAAGGCCTTTGGCGGAACTGCACGTTTCCAAAATAAATCATGAACCGGCCCGATATTAAAATATGCTGGATATTAAAAGTGGATCGATAGATCGCAACCTTCTCGTCCCTAATGCACTCATATGTATGGGAGTTAGACTGGTCCTTAAAGTGAACATTTTTTAATGTTCTGGAGACCACCCCGTATTGTCGTGAGGTATAAAATAAAAATGCGATGTGCGAAATTAATGCATTTTTAGAGGTCGAAATTAATGCATTTTTAGAGCTCGAAATTAATGCATTTTTAAAGGTCAAAATTAATGAATTTTTAGAGGTCAAAATTAATGCATTTTTAGAGGTCGGAATTAATGCATTTTTAGAGGGCGCTACCGGCTATTTAAAAAATTAAAAACTTTGGAACGTCTAAATTTAAAGTCAAAATGAAATATTTGAGATTTCCTTGGAGCCCCCGAACAACGGGGGAGGGGGGGGGGGGTGGACAAACCGAAGATTTGTCGTTTCTGATGAATTTCTGCAATGGTCAAGAAGTATAAAATATCTCAATCAACGAATCAACAGCTAAAAAAAGAATACTCTCGTTTCAGCTGTTGAAGAGAATCAGGTAAATAAAATATTTACTTCGTTCGTCGATAGAGATATTTTATACTTTTTGACTATTGCAGGAATTTGTCGACTCCCTTTACCAGAAACGCAATATCTTCGGTGCTTTTATTTAACTTTTGTTACAACAAACATATATTTTTAAATGAAATATTCGGTTATTTTTCCGCAGTAGATTTTCACCTCCTACAACTTTTTGTAACTAGTAGCTATAATTGTCGAAAACATTGTTTTTTAACCCTCGGTAGCGACCTCTAAAAATGCTTCGATTTCAAAGAGATTTCGCAGAGTTTTTCTTATGCGTTGTACTTTGGAAGTGGGGGGGGGGGGGGGGCGATTTCATTTTTATTTTAAATTTAGATATTCCGAAGTTTTTTATTTTTTAAATCTTAAGATAATTTTGTAAATAAAAAATGAATTAATTTTTTGGACACTTCGCATATCGCATTTTTATTTTGGTGGCTACCAGAAAATTCAAAAATATTCAATTTAAGGACCACCTTAGTGGGAGTGGATACGAAATTCGGTTATCTTTCCACGCCAGATTCGATACTGCAACGGGCGCCGATATAGTGGATCTTCCGCGCCAAAAAAAATAAAAAATAAAAATTCGATTAAAAAAAAAGGTATAAAAGCCGAAACACGCACGAAAATTTGTCAAAGGTTACATACGTCCGGATATATTTTCGCCTCCGGTCCGAAATAGGTGGAATTTTTCGTAATACAGTGCAACAGCAGCGTAAGTTGAACGTGCAAGTGCATGTGCGGCATATCGATCTCGATTCGACAGGCTCGATGTACTGCCCTGTAAAATCTGCGTGTCCGGCTATCCCGGTGAAAATGTACCGACGTACCGACATTTTTTTTTTTTTTTTTTTTTCAAGCCTGTTTCGTTTTTGCACCTAAAAGCCGAACGAGTGGACGAACCGTTTCAGGCTTCCGCCGCTGTTTCGCATGTAGAGCGTGAGAAGCGAAATTAAAATACGGTGATCGATCGGATTCTAGCTCAACGACACATGATTCTTTTTTCTAACACTACCGAAAATTCGGTCAAAGCTGCCTTAGCGCAACTGTTACTAAAAATTGCTATCATGTGTTTTTTTTCCTAGTTTTCTTTTTTTTTTCTTTTCGTGCTTATTAAAAAGATTAAATAAAGCGTTTCGGGTTGGTAACGTCGAGAGGAACAGTTTATTAAATAAGATTCCAGAGAATTGGAATTGTGGTTTGCCAACGAGACCGCAAGGCAGCAAACTGAGGAACGCCGGACAGGATTGAATTACGTTGCAATGATTACAATATAAAAAATGTGCAATTATTAATTTCCTTCTTATTTTCATATTATTCTTATTTTTTGTTCATTTTATTCTTCTTTTTGGCCTTATCACAGAAAATGAAATAAAGCGTTTGGGGCAGCTAATGTCAAGAGGAACAGTCTATGAAACAAGATTCCAGAGGTATTGTAATTGTGGTTCGCTATCGAGACCGCAAGGTAGCAAACTGAGGAACGCCGGACAGGGTTGAATTACGTTGCAATAATTACAATATAAATAATATGCAATTATTCATTTCCTTCTTATTTTCATTTTATTCTTCTTTTTGGCCTTATCGCAGAAAATGAAATAAAGCGTTTGGAGCAGTTGACGGCAAGAGGAACAGTCTATGAAACAAGATTCCAGAGCATTGTAATTGTGGTTCGCTAACGAGACCGCAAGGTACCAAATTGAGGAACGCCGGACAGGATTGAATTACGTTGCAATTATTACAATATAAAAAATGTGCAAAAATTAATTTCCTTCTTATTTTAATTTTATTCTTCTTTTTGACCTTATGACAGAAAATGGAATAAAGCGTTCGGGGCAGCTGACGTCAAGAGGAACAGTCTATGAAACAAGATTCCAGAGGTATTGTTATTTGTGGTTCGTTAACGAGACGGCAAGGCAGCAAACTGAGGAACGCCAGACAGGATTGAACTACCGTTGGTCGAGCGGTGCCTAATTTTGAGTCGAAACTCACTCGGATTATATTGCAAGGGCGGTTAGGGTATTCCGGAGCGCGGAGGAAAGGGTCGGCGAGAGAGATGATGAAAGCGCGCGGATATGGTCGGCTAATGCGAATAAATGGCCCGGTAACTGTTCCCGCTAAATTAACCATTGTTGCCATACCATATCCGCGAACGTGGCCCCCAACTGATGGAGGATAATTTAGCCGACAGGGCAAAACCGCTGGACCGACCCTATATTGAGTACAACACTGAAACGTGCTTTCTGCGTTATTCCGGGCATCAACACGAACAATTCCGGTATGGGATATAACTCCCGGTACACACACCGCGTCCGCGGAAAGTAAGTTCGCCCATCCTTCCCTCCCACTGTTCCGTCTCAAACTCAAAACATCCGTTATCGATATTGCAACATCATCGCAAACTCGCTGCCTCCGTACACGTACGATAAGAAATTTGACCGGAAATCGCATAACTGGCGATGTCGAAAAATTAATGACAATGGAAAGGAGACAATCATTCGTTTCACGAAGACACATCCTCGAATTTATTTTTATCACCGTCATGCGGTACAAAATAATATAATAAGCAAAGAGCGAGTACAGATAATTAAATTATGGCTAAAAAGTGGCTAAAACACTTTTATCCATATTACGAAAACATCCGTTATCGATATTGCAACATCATCGCAAACTCGCTGCCTCCCTACACGTACGATAACAAATTTGACCGGAAACCGCGTATCTGACGATGTCGAAAAATTAATGACAATGAAAAGGAGACAATCATTCGTTTCACGAAGATACATCCTCAAATTTCTTTTCATCGCCGTTATGCGGTATAAAATAATATAATAAGCAAAGAGCGAGTACAGATAAAATATGGCTAAAAAGTGGCTAAGACACTTTTATCCATATTACGAGAACATCCCAAAAACGAAAACATCTGTTACCGATAGTGCAACATCATCGCAAACTCGCTAGCTCCGTTCGTACGATAACAAATTTAACCGGAAATCGCATATCTGGCGATGTCGAAAAATTAATGACAATGGAAAGGAGACACTCATTTGTTTCACGAAGATAAATCATTGATTTTTTTTTATTCACCGTTATGCAGTATAACAGAAATCTTTAATAAATTGTCAAAAGCATTGAAGGATGTCATGCGATCAAATTTTGTATTCGTTAAAAATGAACTTTTATCTGTTTCAAATTAATAGTAATTGTATTGAAATTTGTTGGGTTCAGAGATATCTCCTATAAGGACCGATGCAATACAGGTAGGACAATGTTGGATTACGTTTTGCCATAGTAAATAATACGAGGCCGTACAAAGCACTCTCATTAGTAGATATGACATAGATTGCAAATTGTCCAAGGCAGCACAAAGCTCATCATTAATATAATAATCAAAGAGCGTGTATAGATAAAATGTGGCTACACATAGAAATGCGAGCAGATCGCTAGGTGCCTAAAAAGACGAGATGAAGATAAAAATAAAGTAAATTAAACACAGTAATTCAAAGTAGTTAACTGTTTCAAATTTATTCTTATAAATAAAAAATGAATAATTATTAAAGAAACAGCTGTAAAAAAAACCATTTTCTGGGTCTTTACGCTGAACGATACATTTACCCTATCAGGCCAATAAATTATCGCTCCCAAATTTCAACTGACCCAACTTTTCCGTAAAAACAACAAAATGGAGAAATAGATTCCTTCTCCTTAAAAAAAACCACAAGCAAACTCAGTGCAAAACGAGCAAAATTTTCCTGAGGAAAAAAAACCACAGTTTTGATAATCGGGTCTGGTCTTTACGCTGAACGATCCATTTACCCTATGCGACCAATAAAGTATCGCTCCCAAATTTCAACCGACACAGCTTTTCCGCACAAAAAAAACAAAAAGCAGAAAATACATTCCTTCTTATAAAAAAAACCACAAGTAAACTCAGTGCAAAAGGAGCAAAATTTCCCTGAGGAAAAAAATCACAGTTTTGATAATCGGGTGTGATATCCATTATATCATCGGGACCGTTTGAGAATGAAAATTGGTATTGGTCGGTTGAGTGGTCGTTCGGCGGGGTCATAGAGATGCAAGCGGTTGGGCACACGTGCACAATGCATGTGGCGGAAGGAGGGTGCACGTAGGGTGGTCGGCGCGAAGGGCGGAGGGGGGAGGGAGAGGGGGGATGGGAGAGGGGGGGGGGAGAGATCGAGAAAAAGCGAGAACGAGAGTGGCGCAGCTTCGATTGTTGCGAATTGAAAAACAATTAGTGAGTTGTGGCTTGCGCCAATACCGAGGAGGGAAGGGCGAATGGGGGGGAGGGGGGGGTGGTGGTGAGGGAGGGTGAGAGCGCGGTTCGGGCGCGTACGGATTCGAGGGTTGTGTGTAGTCGCATGATACTGTATCCCGGATCCAGAACCGGAGAGCGGGCAAACCCGACCCACGCAATATCTCTCGGAGCGCGTGCAGAAACTCGGCGGGAGGAGAGGGAGGGGGGGGATGATCCACCCTCGCACAAAAGCCGGAGTCGTGCCGGGTATAGAAAAGCCCGACGATCGAGTTCCGCTGCGGGGAAATTCGATGCGACGCGTTCTGGCTATGGTACGCCGGTTCGATCCATTGCGTTCATTTGCATACCCTTCCCCCCCCCCCTTGACCACCCCTTCGCTCGCCATCGCCGGACCGCGTCTCACCGGTCGCCACGTACGGCTACGTACCGCGGATAAAAATATTCAAATTTCTTTGTACACCTGAAATTAGCATTGGAAAAAACGACCTGCAGCTCTCCGCCCTCCGACGGGCTTTCTTTTATCGCCCGTTCGCAGAGAACTTGATCCCCGTTTCCCCCACCCCAAATTCCCACCGTGCTGGTCGCATCAACAGATTCGCGGCCAAACTCGACGGTTCGCTTTTGCTTCTTTCGAGGGCGAAAATTAGATGAAAAATCGACTTCTCGCCTCATGGGAGCAACACCGCGTGTGGCTAATTGGATCACAGTGCGCGGATTCTGCCCTGATCGAGTTTGTGGGGGTAGGTTTTGTTATGTCGTTTTCGCGATTTTTGGGAAAGTGTAACGTTTACTGTAAATTGTGGGCCTCGCGACCTCGAGACTCGGTGAAATAACCTTCTTGACCGGTGTTTTTTTTCACGTTGCGCGTGTAGAATTGGTTGTCGAAATATTTTTGGTAATTGGAAAAAAAAACATTCTACCAACTCCCAAAGGTTCAAATAGAAAGTTAAAAAAGTGTCTCGTCAACCTACAAAACAAACTATCCCTTAATCACCCAAGAGCCAAAAAAAAACTTCCCAGCAGTTAATTTTTTATTCCCAAATGTGTAAATTTTTTTTTGAAAATCACATTTTTCTGTAAAAAAAACATTCCCCAGCTTCCAAAAAAATTGCCGCGAGTGGCGGAGCAGCAATATTGCAACGGTGTACCGTAGTGATTGAGGTACCGGAATGAATTTTCGTACGGTACATGTATATAGTTTGATGCTGATTTTTTTATGTCCCTCGTGTAGAATTGGTCAAAATATAATTGCCAATTGTAAAAAAACATTTTGAAAATAAAAAAGAAGTCAAACTATCCCTTGATCACCGAAGAGTCATAAAAAAAACTTCCCCGCCATTGATTTGTTCATACCCAAATGTCTAAAATTTTTTTTAATTTACATTTCCACGTTAAAAAAACATTCCCCAGCTTCCAAAAACATAGCCGCGAGTCGCGGAGCAGCAATATTGCAACGGTGTACCATAGTGACTGAGGTACCGCAATGAACTTTCGTGTGGTACATGTATACAGTTTGATGCAGAACGTCGCTGTCGGCCAGCGCAGGTGATTCGCCCCCGCGATGTATTGCACCGGGGGATGCGAATCGCGAAACAGGGGGAGGGGGAGGAGGAAGGGGTGGGTTGAGTTTTGTCCCCTCGTTGGATCGCGAGCCGGGGACCAGCCCGAAGAAGATGCGAGGGAGGAACACGCAGCCTGTCATTCCCAGAACGAAGCTGGCGGCGGTGTATGGATACGAGAAAGCTCGGATCGACCCAGCCGAGCTTGCACAAGCTAGGCTTCCGTTCCCTGTGGATAGTCGCGGAGGCCTCGCGATATTCCACGCAGATACTGCATAACCACACACCGCACACCGGATACGGATGGTTTTATGGAAGAAAAACATTTCTCAAAGAGGCGCGCTAGTGGGTGTGACGCAGCTGGGCCGGTATCGGCCCAGCGTCGCCCGGAGTTCGCCCAACGTCGGCCAGCACCGGTCCTGTGCTGGCCGACGGCTTCGGGGCGGCTTCGAATGAATTTTTTTATTTTTCTAGATTCATCATTAAGCTGAAAATGGGGAAGAATCCCAGGCTGGTACGACGACGAGGGCGGGACACCGGCAACAAGCACGTTATTAATTATAATTTAAGTAGGAGTCAGGTAGATTCTCCGTGCGGGTGCTCGATCGTCGCGTCGAGTGCGTCGCTCGTCAGATTTCTTCACCGCGCTTATTAACGAATCCCGAAGCGCCATTCATTTCAACCCTTCGTCACACACTCCTTCCGGTTATAATGACGCTTCCGGTGTTCGCCGAGCGTTAACGAGTGGCTCGAACTGGGATCTGCGAGAGTTAAGGATATTATTATTATTATTATTATTATTATTATTATTATTATTATTATTATTATTATTATTATTATTATTATTATTATTATTATTATTATTATTATTATTATTATTATTATTATTATTATTATTATTATTATTATTATTATTATTATTACCTCAAAAATTAAAAAGGGAAGAAACAGGCGAGGACTCACATTGCTCGCGACGGTTCGATCAACGTCGTCGAGCCAACTGGAACGAAAATTCGCGTCGCCGCTGGGAATAAAAAAAAATATTAGCCACATTAAACACCCCTGCAAATAATTTCTTTTTTTTACAAACTATCCGCACCATCGGTTCCATCGATGGGAAAAGAGAAAGAAAAGAATTAATAAAATTATCGTCAGACGATCCATCTCAATTGATCAATTTTCCAATATTTTTTTACTCCTCGCACTCCTCGCGAGAAATTTTCACAGGGGTGTGTTTTGAGGTTCGTTGAAAATTGTCGTTTTGTACTTAGTCCGTCGGTCCGCGCATGCGCGCTCCAGCGGGTCGGTGGGTGATTTGTGCAAAACTTTACAGCGAGTATAATACAGGTACAATATGGATTCCCGTCCGGGCCGTCATAACCGAACAGGCCGTCAAACAGAATTCGATAATTTGTTCACGGAGTAGTTGTATAGCGTTTCGCCGGCGTACCGCGATTTCTGGATTCGGGCATTAACCGGCCTGGGGGGGTGGGGGGGAGGGGGTGAGGTTTAGTGTCGCTGCCGGGGACGGTACGGACACACTGCGCAATGCCGTGTCGCGCCCGCGAAACATCAATTTACCGGTCGCGTCCCCAAAACGATTCATAGCCCGGTGGAAACGGAGTTGCCTAACGGGAAATTCGCATTTGCGAAATTCCAGCGAGCCTGACGGCGATCCGGGAACGGCGACTCGTGAGAGGGTCGGACAGTATGCGCGACATCGCGGACCAAAAATGGACCACGTCGGATGACGCACGATCGTCCCGAATGCCCGACAGTGACGAGCATTGTTTATTCGCAACTAAATCGCCGAAAATTAGAAGTTGCGGAATATGGATTGCCGAATGCAAAAGCGGTTTATCGCAGCGGTTCGGGGGGGGAGGGGGGGGGGGGGTAGGAGCGACCTACACGGACTTCGAATGCTCCGCTGCGAGGGTCGACTGTGGGACGGCCGGCGTAAATATTTTAATGGCTGTGATATTGGTATTGATCATGGGATGGAAGAGGTCAATGTGGCCCGGTTGATGCATCATTGATTGATATGCTAAGTTCGTGGTCCATGCTCACTGCGTTTAGTGCGGTTACGATAATACATAATTACAATAGTTCACCGCCATGTCCATGTTTACCGCGTTTCGGCTACAGTTATTAGACTGAAAAAAAACATATGCGAAAAAAAAACATGCGTTCAAAGTTGTTATTTGTTTGGTGCAAATAAAGCATTGTTTTGTCAAACGATTATTTGCTTCAAGTTATTCAAAAATGTTCGATCGGAACGAACATTTTTGTTCTACCAACCAAATACGCCTTTGAACTTATGTCACCGCGCATTTGCTTAATCCAACCATTTCTTTTTCTCAGTGTATAATACATGTATTTACGTATTTTTAAGTTCATGCATTTATGCATGCTTAAATACATGTACATACAATAGTTCACCGCCATGTCCATGTTTACCGCGTTAAGGCCACAGTCATTATAATACCTGTATTTAGGTATTTTTAATGCGTATATACGTAATGTATACATATACTCAGTAGCAGCTCCTGTTGGCAGCGAGGATCGACAGTGTGCCGGCTGGCCTAAATACTTTAATGGCTGTGATATTGGCATTGGACGAAGAGGTCAATGTGGGCGGGTTGATGCATCATTGATTGATATGCTGAATTCGTGGTCCATGCTCACTGCGTTTAGAGTGTAGTTATACATTATACATATTATATATATAACACACGCATTTATGTATTTTTAAATATATGTATTTATGCATTTTTAAATGCATATACTTACAAAAGTTCACCACCATGTCCATGTTTACCGCGTTAAGGCCACGGTCATTACGTATTGTTAGTACGTATATACGTATTGTATAGACGTACTCAGTGGCAGCGAGGATCGACAGTGTGCCGGCTGGCATAAATACTTTAATGGCTGTGATATTGGTATTGGTATTTGAGGAAGAGGTGGCTGAGTTGATGCATCATTGAAGCTGGCCCGCGTTTAGGCCAGTATTATTATAATACATGTCTTTATGTATTTTGAATACGTGTATTTATGTATGTTGTCTGCACGAGTAGAATGCTCACCAGCGAGCTGTTACATGGTGGTCGTTTTTGCCCCGGAAAAAAACCCCCTAACTTTTCACTGACCAATTACAAATTTTCCCCAACCGAACTTCTAAAGAACTCCATAGAAAAATAATTCATTATGCAAATGACAATGCCTAATTATTACATTAATGGTTAATTTTTTTTTCCAATTGTTCCCAATTTACTTTTTTCCTGACCAATTTTTAAATTCCCTGATTCCCTGGCCAAGATTTTTTCCCTGAATTTTCTGTTTTACTGGTTTTCCCTACCTCGGCCACCATGTGTTAACACAAGGGAGACCGGGCAAAACGGGGTGGCTAAGCAAATAAAGACCCTTCGGCTGAACCCTTTTTTTACATAATTTTTAACACTTGTTATTACATCCGAGTCCACATTCGCTAACGCGGATTCTAATGACTTGAGAATTAAAAAAAAAATATTCTGATTTCCCGCTCGGAAAATCTCCGACAGAGTCTAAAGGAAATTTTGAGGATTAAAAACCGCGGATAGGAAGCGGAGTTCAGACTTCGCGTAATGAATACCTCGTGGTTTGTTTGTCGAAGCGGAACGAGAGATCCGCGGTTGCCGGAGAGTCCGCGAAGGATATAGGGGAAAGCAGTTGTACGGAGACAAAGAGCCTCGGCCGCGTGAAGATGCGTTACCCGGGGCATGTATCTCGCCGATGATATATGCAAGTCCGCAAAGCGAGAACCCGCCCGGGAGGGTGAACAATTTTAGCGAGATCCGGTTGCACATGACGAGGGGCGCAACTTGCACGGGACTAACTCTCGAGTGCTCCGAGTGCTTCGTCTTCGTCACAGGGACGATTGATAATGATGCGACAGGAACGACCGCGGAGCCGACGAGAGCGCGAATAATGATCCCGGATCTTGTACGCTCTCAACGAGATGTAATCTATTTTTATTTTTTTGTTTTTTTTTTAAGTCCTACCCGACAAGCGAGGTTTTTTTTAATAAAGCCATACAGTCCGGTCGAGCGAGCAGACGAGTGTGCAACTTGCGAATAATTTTCATACTCGGGCGAGAACATAGTTTCGCATAATTTCACGACGGAGAGAAAATAGTAAATAATAGAAAATAATTTTTTTTACGAAAAATAACACTTGTTCGTTTGCTTTTTCACCGAATATAATGATTTTTTACAAAAAAAAACAAAAACAGTTTTGTATATATTTTTTTTAATAAACGTACGATTATTCGAACACATATGGTAATTGGGGGGGGGTCAGAGGTGGTGGCAAAAGCGACCGTCAAATATAACCCGTGTTAGAAGCTTCCTCTATGAGGAAGCAAAAAATACAGACAATGCTTCCTCATAGAAGAGGCTTCGCAACGAAAAAAAAGAGATATGAAAATTGCAATTTTCAACTTTTATGAGAAATCGATGTGAAAATTTCAATTTTCTACTTTTATGAGGAAGCCATATGAAAATTTCAATATTTTTTTAATAAGACTACGATTGTTTGAACACATCTGGTGATTGGGGTGGTGGCAAGAGGAACCGGAAAATATAATATGTGTTACGAGAGTCCCAGCATGTTTCGCGTGCAGATGTATTAACGCATCGGTCATATTTTCGGCGGGGGGGGGGGGGGGGGTTTATGGGCGTAAAATGATACACAGTGTGTACACGAGTCCGGACAAAAGTTCCCACTCTCGTCACGCCTGTCCCTCGAACTCTCGCGACCCATTATTTTATACTCCCCGAGCGAACGGGCGCGCGGAACCGCGCGCGACGAGGTTTTATGCGTACAGCACTTACCCGCCCGCGGGCGTATCAGTGGCACCGGTATCAGTGGCACACGTTGTGCGACCGCCGCACGACGAGTTAACAACTCATTTTAATGGCGTTTACTAATTCGAATATATCCGCTCGCTGAGCCCCGCCCGACCGCGACCGTCCGGCTCACTCCCACTCTCTCAGTCCCGCTCTCGTGTCTATCGCTTTTCGACGACGATTGTCGAAAATAAATTGCGATACGACAGTCGACGGGGACTATTAAAAAAAATGTAATTAATTTTAAGACGAGAGAAAATAATTCTCCTTCGTAAGGTAAGCGGCCCAGTTTTTCCCACCTTTAGGCCTAGTTTTTGCCATATTCACTTCCCCTTAACAATTGAATATGGCAGAAACTGGGCCTAAAGCACTCTTAAAAATAAAGCAAAAATAAATCAAAAATAAATCAAAAATAAATCAAAAATAAATCAAAAATAAAGCAAAAATAAAGCAAAAATAAAGCAAAAATAAAGCAAAAATAAAGCAAAAATAAAGCAAAAATAAAGCAAAAATAAAGCAAAAATAAAGAATAAAGCAAAAATAAAGCAAAAATAAAGCAAAAATGAAGCAAAAATAAAGCAAAAAATAGCACTCTTAAGAAAAGTTCATTACAATGAAATTTTCTCAAGACTGCTAATTTTTTAAAGGAAAAAGCAAATGCTAGCCGGATGCATACGGTAATTTGCATCCGGCCCGAACTCAACTTTTTCTCAAAAAAATTTGGACCATTGAATAAAGTTAATTTGAAAAATGAAACGATCTCTCTCACACTCATTGCCCCGTCACGTGAATTTCACTTCACCTTAAAGGGAACAGTTTATAAAAAATATACGTATCGCGGCATTAATCAAGAGTAAACGGCTCTTCAACATGCCGTCAATTTCGTTTGTATTTAATGTATACTGTATTTATTTATTAGTATAAATTGCGATTAATGACAGTAACTCCAACAGCAGCGGAAACCGTGCCATTTTCCTTAACTGCTGATTTTTTTTTTTTTTTGGGTATTGCACCCGAAAAAAAATTATTTGATAGCCACTGTTTATTTGGTTTAAGGAGGCAGTCTCGCTCCGCGCTGACTTCGCATAAGTTCGACAACAATAAGAGAAAATTGCCAGTACTTCTTGTTGGTGTAAAAATCTGAAAAAAATCATGTATACTAAACGTACTGAGAAGATTAATTTTGCATAATAATAATTGCAAAATGTCATTAACAAATTCATCAAA
>JAPYZD010009719.1:0-11616 GCA_030522725.1 Ichneumoninae sp. B BG-2022a
ATATCATGTTCAGAATTTTCCAAAACGTCGAAAAATGTTTCCGTTTCAAATATTGGTGTACAAACTAAATAAGTGGCAGATTCGTGATCGGTGGGAAAATTGCATCAGACATACTGTCGAAATTATGAATAACGAGCAGATTTTTTGTAGGGAACTTTTTTAACCACAGATTTATAATCCCGAGCTTTAGAATCTTCGAGGCCGCAACTACACATCATGTCCTTATTGTTACAGCGATTCGTGCGGTCTCAGGGTCGCCGAGGCAGTTGGTCGTGTCACAGAAGCGTTTCCGCTCAAAGATAAATATTCAGAGGCCGCAGAAGTTGTTCTACGAGCGCGCTCTGGTGACGGAATTCACGACGCCGTTCATAGCGTCGCAGGAACCTCCCGTTCCTGTCTGGGAAAAATGTTACAACGTGACCAAGAGGAAAACCCAAACCGAAAAAATCGAGAAGTCACTACATCCGTACTTGCGAATCGTCGCGAGGGAGTGCCTTGAGAGACATCGTGCATCGAAGATGACGGCAATTTTTCACAAAAATGCTATGACCCAGGAGGAGGAGTTCGATTTCGCTGTGCTTATTCACAAATACCAAATGTACGTTAAAAAATATGGCGTCGGGATAATCAAACCGGCGTTTGCGGGCACCGAGTTCGAGGTCGCCACCAGACTCTACGCCATATCGAACCTCACGGTATTCAGCCCCGAGATCAATGTCGAACCACTGCAAAAAGCCGTCAAGAAAACACCGCAACTCACTTTGTTAGGTGAGTTTTTATTTGTATTTAAAAAATTCCAACACAAAAAAAAATATTGAAAAAGTACCATTTACATTTTTTTTACGACTTTAGGGAAAGGAAATTTAATTTTTGGGAATGAATTTTGAGAAAATTGAAAGTCGAAATTTAAGAGATTCAATCTTGAGCTTAATGGATTGAATGTTTATTTTAAAAAATTTTATGGACTACTAATCAGTGATTTTTTTTCGACAGCTGGATTTATCTACGGAAAGTTACTGAATTGCAACGACTTCCTCAAGTACGGCAGGATGAATCTGACCGAGTCTCGATCGCAGTTGGTTCAAACGCTCCAGATGGCCGGCGGTGTGAATCTCAATCGTCAATTGAATCATCACCAGACCACTCTGGTTTCGCGATTGCAGCAAATCGGTAAAAACGAAGAAGCGACGGAGGAGAACGTTTCCGGCACGCAGGAGGCAAACAGCGAAGAAGCCAAGCCCGAATGAACGGACGAGACGTACATATAATTTATTTCAAGTTACAAATTAAAACCCTTTATTGTAAAAAAACATCGAGAGAAAACAAAACTACAGACTTCTCTGTCGCATATCTTCGCGTGAACAGATTTTTAAAAAATTAATGTCCACAGTTTTTTTTCCGGGTTGATCAGTGGCAGTAATTGCACCGTGGATGACACTTGACGCCGTTCTCGCCGCATCTGCAACCTCCGGAGGTGTCGCCCTTTCCCTGAGTACGAAAAACATAAGACCCATAGTTTTAGACGTTAATGTCTGTCGACTGTGTCGGATCGAAAAATGAGAAGAGAGTTGTAAGTTTTTAATACAATTATTACTGAAAAATATCTCTGCGCTGATATTTAAAGAGTCAAATATGTGTCTGTTATGAAAGGTCTAAAAATTGTGAGTTCAAAAATTCACGACGCAAAAAAAATGTATTAACGAAGCCAGCTGGCCAAGGAAGAAAATGACATTAGCCCAGCCAGGTAAATGGTGCAGTTTAATACAATTATTACTGAAAAAATATCTCTGCGCTGACCTTTGAAGAGTCGAATTATGTGTCTGTCATAAAAGGTCTAAGAGTTGTGAGTTGAAAAATTCTCGACGCAAAAAAAAGTATTATCGAAGCTAATTGACCAAGGGAGAAAATTATATTAGCCCAGTCAGGTAAACGGTGCAGCTGAGCGAGATTCACGAGTATCGTGCAAATTATACATTCTGCGCACCTACGAAAACAATACTCACCCCAGGACCCCAGCGAGGACCTCTCGTGACCCAACAAATCTCCGTTTTGCACATGGAACAGCGAAGCCAGTCGCATCCCCATTTTTTCATCAGCACAACGGCGCAAGTTGGACAGGGAAGGGCTTCGCCTCTGTCGACCATTTCTTCGAGCATCGCCGCAGTTCTTTTGGACTCTTGATCCGTTTCGTTCGACAGTCTCAACTCTTGCTGATACTGACGGCAATTTTTGCCGGTGTGTACAACCTGAAAGACAAACAACAAAAAATTACAGCTAAGAGTAAAAAATACAAATAATTCACTGGGAAGTTCCATCGAGACTAACTGAGAAGACGATGTGGAGCTCAGCCGGTAAACAAATACTGTAATTCTACGCTAATAATTTTACATAAATACGTAAATGGCGTCGTTTAGCCCAGAGTTGAATACTTTTGAATAAAAATCCATTGCAGCGTTAGCTATCGACCGAGTCTGTTTGGCAGCGCCGTAAAAAGTTGATACTCTTGTATAGAAAAAAAAATCATAAAATTGTAACGCAGATAATTTTACCTGACACGTGAGACAATTATTGACGCCGCACACGGGGCACAAAAAATTATTGACATTGTCGTCGTATATACACCAGCCAGGACAGTCGGGGGTTTTGCAGTGAAAGGCGTTGTTTCCGGCGTTGTTCTCAGCCTGAGCTATCGACTTTGCCAGGTGTTGCTGATAAATTTCAGGCTCCACCAGCTGTACACATAAAAAATAGTAATAATGCGATTATCACGAGTACGGTGAGAGGTCATTGAACCGAATGCACCATTGATAAGAGCAGGTGAATGCAGTCATAACTGACATCTCGATACCGATAGACAAATAGGAAAGATAATAGGATTATCTTTTTGATAACAATATTGATAATACATTTTTGTAATAGCTAAAAAAAGAAATTCTTTATCGATAACTAATCAGAAACTCACGGCTTTGATTTCTCGCTCCTGAAGCGTCGACTCGCACGTGTATTCGGTGTTCCTGAACGGACACTTTACCTCGGCTTCTTCGCAGTAACGAATTGTATTCGCTATGCAAGTCCTGCAATATAAATCGATTGTCTTTAAGAAAATCATTACCAGAAATGTGAAAATTTTTTTTTTTTTTTTTTCATAGATGGCAAAAAAATATGACCCTGAAGATATCTGCAGGAGACGAAACTTCATCAATTTGTAACGGTTGTGTTTTGCGTCGTACAAACTTCGCTCGGGCAACTTCACTTGAGGAATAAAATTCTACAAGTGAACAATTTATTTTCTTCGCAAAGCAGTTCGTTGGCAGACTGGCCAACGATGAAATTTGATGTCGTGCAGATATTTTTGGGATGGTAAAAAAAAAATTTACCTGCAGAACATGTGCAAACAATCCCTGAGAATTACGCCTTCCTGAGGCCCGTAAGTGACGAAACAAATCGGACACTCTATCGGCTCGGAATTCGGTATGACGTCGCAATTTTCCAGGGATATAAGAGCCTTGTAACGTTCCATTCTCACGTCCTCCGAGATGCATTCCTCCTCGTCTACTTCCTCTATCGTCTTCGAAAAATCGTCAAAGATAATTTATTGGTTTTTATCGTCAACTAAAGCTTTATGGTATGTCAGGGGAAAAATCAAGCTGCTGCGAGTGCTCGACAGAAATGGCCCGATCGGCTTGTGGTGAACAATATCGAACCCGTGAGTTCGAGAACGCGGGTGTCAAGTGTACATTGTTGCACGCCAAAAACACTCAGAATTTTTTATCGGAAAACGTTTCTGAAGAACTTTATATTTTAAAAAAATTTTTTAATTCTGTAGTTTTTGTATAGATTAATTTTTATATTTTTATTTTTAATTGTTTTTATAGGAACGCCTCGAAGAAAATTGAAACACGAAATACCTGAGATCCTGCTCGTTCCTCTTCATCCTCCTCCTCCTCTTCGTGTTCCTCGATCACCGGAACGGTAGTTATTTCTTCAACCGGCTCAGGATCTTTCGGTGTCTCCTCTGCCGCGGGCACTTCCGCTCGTCCGCTCGGTAAGTCATCATTTTTTAGATCTTCGATTCGAATAAATGTGAGAAAAAAAGTTACACATTTTTCAACAAGACCACGATTAAATAACGTCCCAGGGATCGGTAAAATTAGAGCCGAAAAAAAATTGCTTCCGAACATTTTTTATGAGCAATTTGAATTTCGGGACGTTTTTGTGAATTAGCCGCACGAAAATTACCACAGTCAGTAACAAAATCCCATTTCCGAATTTTCTCCGAGATACTTGTTCGTTTCGCCAATCAATCACAAACAATCTGTAGTGTGCTTTTGGTCGAAATTTGACTCGCCCCAGTGAAAATAGGAAAGTCGATTTGTTATCGACCTTGAAAATTGAAGACTTCCGGTCGCGTACCTGGTGCGACGAGGTACAGAAAGACCGGAGATCCTTCGACAGCTTGTAATTCTTCGAGCGTCCTGGCATCGTCGTCGGCCAAGTTTTTACCGACTATCCAACGCTGCACGTTCGTCGGTATTTCAAATTCGGTGAAGACTTTTGCCTTCAGCTGTGCCACGGTCATACTTCGAGCAAGCTAAAAATAAAACGAATGACAATAAATTACATGTTACAACAAAAAATTATTATTATATTTGTATATATATAAATTTTATATATATATTAGGGTGTTTCAAAAAAAGGCATTGTTTTTTCAATTTTCCTCCCACCTGTTTAAAGTACAGATTTCAATCTCAAATTGAACCTCACAAAAGGCGGTACCAAGCAAAAAATCCTACGAGGTGCCCCATTCGACGGTTAATCCAAAAAATGCGGCACCTCTCAAACTTAATTGTCAGCGACCATCTTTCGCTGAATTTTTTTTATCAATTAATATATATAGTTCTATGGGGTGGGAGCTTAACGTGTTGCCATTTCTTGTATTAAACACAAAAGACTACAAATGAAAAAAATTATTAAAATGATATATTTTGGGTTCACTACAAAAAATTTAAAAAAGTTAATCTCCCACCTCGTAGACTTATATATTTCGATCTAAAAAAAGATTTCGCGAAAGGCGGTCGTTGACAATTAAGTTTAAAAGGTGCCGCATTTTCTGTGCCACCTCTTAGAATTTTTTCTAGAGACCACCTTTCGCGGCGTTCAATTTGAGATCGCAATCTAGACTTTAAAAAAGTGGGAGCAAAATAAAAAAATGTCCTTTTTGCGAAACACCCTAATATATATATAAATTAAATATATTTTTAAAAAATTGGCGCAAGATCAACTTTAGGGAGGGTTATTCGAAGAGTCGAAACACGCTTTTTCTCACCCTCAATGGTATGGGTCCTTGATGAGCGAGTTTATCCTCGATATACATATTAACATTGACCACATCTTTCGCTTTCGTTCTTTGTCGAACGACCGAACAGTGAATCTTTAATCTCGCCAATTCCTTCGCGAGACCAGCGGCCTGCTGATGATGTCCGGAAGCTATGGCGGCCTCCAATTTTCTGAGCAAACGATTCACAGCCAGGGTATTCATATTTTGCTGGTCCACCGCACTCCTTCCATCCTGAGGTTCTCCTTCGTTATAAAAAAATTGTATAATTTTTTTAATAATATGAAATCGCATAATAAATATTTAATGAATCAACAAAAGAATGTGGGCCAAAGGAGCGACAAATAAACAAACCGGTCGATCATTGTTTACTATCTCAGCACCGGATGCGTGTTGCAACTAAAGGTGCATTCACGGGTTCGGAAAATGATTCATAAGTATTATAAATAGACTGCCGCTAGGATGAATCATGTAAACGGACAATGAACTTGAGGGCGAGACGAACTCTGCAGTGAAGTTTCGTCGCGGAGAAGTCGAATGAAGCGAATTAAATGAGCGATCAATTATTTATAAGAAATTTTCATTTTAAGTTTTTTTTGAGGATCTCTTTTTCGCCGGATTGAACACAATTGGCTCCTAAGTTTTCCCAAGTTCCTCGAGTTCATTCCATGTTTACTGGAATTTCACAGTTTTTAGTCGTAAAAAAAATATATTGAATTCCAAAAAATCTGATCGCTTGGATAGATTTCGGCCGAATTCAATAGCAAAGGTGTTTGATCATAGTTATTACATTTCAACGTCGTTTTACCACGACAGCTCAAAATTTACGCACGGTAACGTGAATAAAACCTTTTTTCAAAAATTGAAAAATCGCCTAAAATCTCGTGTCGGGCATCAATTTTTACGAAAATTTCTTTGTACCAAATTGTATCAAATTTTAATTTGCAATCTCAAACCGTTTCCGAGTTATACACGGTGGCCGAGGTCAGAGAAAACCGGGAAAAGTCAGGGAATTTCAAAATTGGTCAGGGAAAAACTAAATTGTCGCCGCACCTTCTATAAACAAATAAGAACTAAACAAAAGAGAGCCTCAAAAAAAAAATGGGAACATTTAAAACAGAAAATATAATTAAAAAATATTAATATAATAATTAGGCATTTTCATTATATTATAAGTCGTTAAAAGTTTGGTCAGGGAAATTTTTTTAATTGGTCAGTGAAAAGTCAGGGAAAAGTCAAGGAATTTCTTTCCGGCGAAAAAGCGGCCACCATGTTATAGCCGTTTTAAACGATGCAAGTCTGTCACGCGCACATAAATCCGCCCGCCAGCAAAAACTCGCATTTCTCGACGTTTTAGACTATTTTAAGCACTCCGACACTAAAATCCGGAATTCTTTTTACGAAAACAGCTTTCCTATCAGGAAGTAAAAATAGATTTCTTTTCAGGCTTAATCTTACCGTTCGGTTCGGAGGAGGTCGTTGAGTCGTCGGTACCAACACGACTCTTCTCCTCCACAGCCGTGACCTTGACCTCCCTTCTGACCTCTTCGCCCTTGGACGGTCCGGCCGGAAGTCCCTGAGGAACTTTCTTCGGCGCCGGAACCAGAGCATTGGCGTACAACGACTGTCCGATAACATTGGCGTAAGTGTTCTCGCCGAGCCTCGAGCCCTTCATGGTCTTGATGGCCTCGATCTGCGCGAACTCTCGCGGCCTGATCAGCTGAAACGTATTTTTAACCAGACCGGAAGTACCGGGCGTCGCGACACCTTTTCCACTGGTCTTGTAGACGACGTCCTCGTTCCTCCACTTTGCCGAGCCGGAAGATGGGCCAATTTCGCGACTGACCTTCCTGACGTTTCCCGACGTCTGCGCGGCCGAAGAAACCTTCACTCTGTCGTACTCTCGCTCCTCGGGAGCCGGTGGATTGGTCCTCGGGGTCGCCGGAGGTCCGATCCGTATAGGCGGAGGATAAACGACGGTCACCGAGTTCAGCAAGTACGAGTTTCTCGGCTTTTCCTCGACGGGCCCGACCTTCGCCTCAGTTTTCGCTTCCTCGACCTCCCTCGTCTCAACAGCCCCGGAAGCTTGCTGCGAACTCACCGCCCCTTTCTTCGGCTTGGGACGCTTCGGCAGCGAGTGCTTCATCTCCTTGAGCATCTCCTTCAGATCCGCCCGGACGGGGTCCTCGTTCTTCCCCCTCGGCTCCGAATTCTCCGAACCCAGAGTCGGAACTTCGGAGTCCCGATTGGCCCTCGTCCGGTTGAACTTTTGCCTGTCGCCTTTCTCGGCCTCCACGAGGATGTCCAGGACTCGGCTGACCTGGCTCGAGGTGCCCGGCTCCGATTTCCTCTCAACTCTGTCCCTCGGCTCGCCAACGCCGCGGAACTCCCTGGAGGCCAGTTGCCGATCTATCTCGTTGAAGATGCTCGAGAATTCACTCTGAATGACCTCGAGGCTCTTCTTCTTCGCCTCTTCCTTCGTTACTTTCTTATCGTCCTTAGCCTCGTCTTTGTCGGCGGTTTTCGTCACTTCACTGTTAGGAACGTGAACCCTTAGTCTGGACAGTTTTGGTGAATTGCCGTAACCTCCGTCGTTCCCAGTCGCGTTCTCCTCTCTGGCGACGGGCTCGTCGTTGAGCCTGGAGATTTTCGCCTCGGCGCTGGTCTCTCCGGATCTGCGACATCCCGGGCTGCCGGTCTTCGGCGCGTTGCCCTGGAGGAAGGACAGTCTCGCCGACGCGTCGCCGACCGCCCGCGACGTCTTCGGCGATTCCGAGACTCTGACCTCGTCCCTGCTCTCCGTAGTCGCTCGGCTCTTCGGGCTCCGCTGCTGAGGCATGAAGTACCGCGACAAGTCCTTCTCGACCCTGGGCTGGCTGCTCGGCGAGCCTTGGAACTTGCCGGTCCTGTCCCTCCACTCGTCGCTGAGGCTGTACCTGGAGTTTCCGGCCTCGAGCTTCTCGTCCCGCTGCTCCCTGGCGTGGGAGCTCTTCGAGAAGAAGCTGCTGTTCACCGTCACCTTGGTGATGTTGCCGATGGCGTTGAACTTTGAGATCAGCGCTCTGGTTCCCCTGCGGGGCGAGCTCTCCATCGCCGAGGTGACCATGTCCTGGACGACGTCCTCGTTCACCTGGTCGGTCAGTCTCTCCCGGTCGTTGATCCTCGACGCCTGGAGGAGCATCGCCGCCCTGGTTCTAGCTTGCTCCTCCTGGACAATCGCCGCCGCCTCCTTGTCCAGCTCGCTTATGTTCGTGAGGATCGAGAGACCCGACTTGCGTTTGTTCTCCTTGCGGCGCTCCTCGTTGTTCCTGTCGCTGCGGTGGAAGAAATTCAGACGCGAGAGCGTTCCACCCTCGTTGTGGTGCTTCTCGCCGTGGGAGGACTTCGGCGATGAGGAGGCGACCGGGGGAGTTACCGTTGGCTCCTCCCGGTGGTCCAGCGGTGCGGGGTTTCTCAGAACGTCACCGCGCTTCGCCGTTCCCGAGTCCCGCGAGTGCTCGAAGACGCTTCGCTTGTACCAGGGTCGCGGCATCGCCGAGGTTTGGGAACCCGTCGTGACCGCGGACTTGGCCGGTTGACCGCCCAGCGTGGCTTCCCTGGAGGACGCTCCGGTCGCGACGGACTCTCTCCTCCAGTGCCAGACACCACCCCGCAGCACCAGAGTGTCGTTGACGGATTGCCGGGAATCCAAGTCCTCGACCTCTTCGGCGTCGACGCTCCTCAAGCCGGAAGCATCGCCCACCGTTTCCGGATTCCTGGGAGCCTCCCAAGCCGCGATCTTATCCGAGACACTGATGGCAGACGAAGTCACCTTCTCACAATCCTCAACAACCACCTCGCAACCAGCCCTTTCCTCCTTGGTAGTCTCGTTCGCGGTAACGTTTTCCAGCCCGGCTTCCCCAGCTTCCATTCCAGGATCACCGACCTCAGGTTCTCTCCTCCCCGCTTCCGCGTTCGAAGCTACGGGGTTTCTTTCCGGTGGCTTCGGGGCAGGTCGTCTCTTCCTCCTGGCGCTTCCTCTGGGTGTCTTGGTCTCTTCCGCTCCAGTCGCGGCTCTGGGCCTCGCCGTTGGTCCCGGCGGATTCGGCGCTCTCCGCTTGCCCCTCACGTGCACCCTCCGTCCGGTTCCTCTCTCCTCCAACCTCCTCAACGACCCGGTGAGGCCCCTCTGGCTCCCGGCGAAGTTCCCGCAGGAACCGAAGCTCCCGCAGGGCTGCAGCGAGTATCTCGCCGTTAGGTCGCGTCTTCTCGATAGCACGTTGGCCGGCAGCGTCCTGGTAACGTCAACCGGTGCGTCCCTTCGGCTCTCCTTCTTGACGACGAGCTTCGCCGCTCCGGCGCCGAACGGACCGACCTTCCTCTGGTCGTGGTCGACGAGGTCGATCGACGTCCGCCCCGCCTCGTTGATCCTCCGTCCGTCGGAGCTCCTCAGCGTCCCCGAGTGAAACGCAAAGCTCCTGACGGTCGCGGTGCTGTAGAACGTGTCGACGCTCTCGGTGCTCGACGACCCACTCACCGGCTCGTCGGCCTCCTCGCCGGGGCTGCTCGACCTCTTTCCTCTCCGGCGATCGCCCGAGTCGCGACTTCCCCGCTTGAACCACTTGAACAGCGAGAACCTCCCGGTCGAATTCGACGACCCGCCACCGGCTCCGCGACCGGGCTCCAATCTCGCGACCTCCAAGGTCGGCGCTACATCCGGCTCGAGGACGACCGGATGTACCTGGATCGCTCGCTTGCTCTCCGCATCCGGTGAGCCCAGCACGCCGAATCCGTCATTCGGCACGGATGGCAGGACTATCGGGCTCTTCAGACCGTTTCCCTCGGTTTCCTCGTCTGTACTGCACACCGTGCGCTCCACCATTCTCGCTTCCTCTCGATGTCGCCCGCGCCTCCGTCTTCCTCGCGCGCACGCTTAGTCCCACTTGTTGGAAACTTCTTTCTTCAGCCCGCTCATCCCGCTCGCCCAATCGCCTCGCCGAAATCGCAACCAACCCACCCCGCCGCCGGAACCTCGTGCACGTAGTGTCCGCTGTTCTTTATTTAGACTCCTCACTCCGAATGCTCGACGACTCTCGGAGTTGGCCTTTCACACTTGCACCTCGGGGTCTCTGCGAAGGATGACTCGCGGGGAAGTTCTTTGTAATTTTTTAGATATTTTTTCGGAAATTCGTTGAATCCGGTCGAGTGATCTTCAGCTCCTCGCCAGTTTCCTCGGCGACTCTGGTGCGGAGGACTGCGAGCGAGGAGACTCGGGGATGACTCTCGCGACGTCACCGCCCTTCCAACGCGACTGACCGGGCTTGGATTCTTGCATGCCGAAGATATCACCCGGAATTTTCGATGGTTCTTCTTCTTTTTTTTTTTGGTTTTTTTTTTTTTTTTTGGCTTTCTCGGTTTCTCTCACGATTTTAGTTTTATCCGCTGTGCGCTCGGCGATGTCGGGAAATCGGCGCGAGACATCGAGCGTTGTTTTTTAAGTCGCGCGGCTCCGGGGCGCGATCCGCGGAATTATATTATTTTTAACTTTATGGACTTGTTACGGGTGTATATTGGTATTTATCGCGACTGTTGCAGGGCTCGGGAGAGCGGTCGCTCTCTGAGTGTGTAAGCACCGACGCCGATGCTGCTGAACTCTATCCCGACAAAGATTACTGGTACGGGATGAAGAGTGTTGGAAGCCCCGAGGAGAAACTCGGAATTATTATTAGACGACGACGAGGCGTTCTCACGTCGGAGACGTCGCACTCACTCTCTCTCGCTTCGTCTTTGCTCGTCGCGGGTTATTTTCACGTACACTCGCGCGGGGACCACCGAGCGCGAGGGCGCGGATGCGGGATTCACGGGTATAGAGATTTCGTACCGAAGCGGGTTACAAACTTATAAATCAAAACAGATAGCTGGAGGTTTTTTTTTCGGAGGTGAGAAAATTGGCGATTTTTGAAATTTGAGGGGTGGTTCGTTTAAGAAAATGAGGCGGATGGTCGATTAAAAAGGGGACATTGTTTTCGACTGGGAATCGACTACATTTCGCACGTTTCGGATCGAAGCATATGAAATAGTAATAGAAACGTTACGAAATTAAATATTCTTGGAGTCTCGTACGACCGACTGTACTGCAGAGATCCGATACAGTTAAGGTAGTACTAGCACAATGATTGACGCCGCCTAAGTTCGAGAGAAAGAAGACAAAGATTACAAACACTTCTCGATGAGAAAAAAATCTGAAAAAATTCTAGGATATAAAAGGTGCTGAAAAGATTGTTTGTGCATAATAATAATTT
>JAPYZD010009723.1:0-12862 GCA_030522725.1 Ichneumoninae sp. B BG-2022a
ATTCGACACGAGAGTCGCGTATAGGGGAGACCGGGGCAAAATGGCACAGCGAGGCAAAACGGGACAGTGTGGGCAAAACTCAGTCTTACAATAATTTTTGGATGCCCCATTTTGTCCCAACGATACATCCGGATTTTTAAACCCGTTTTGCCCCACCTACCACCATTGCCACCATCGTAAAAGTTATTGGAAAATTGGGTTTTGTCTCATTATCCCGTTTTGCCCCACTATGCCATTTTGCCCCGCTCTCCCCTATGCCTATAAATTATGGACCGGGTCACCGGGGAAGTAGAAACGAAGAATATATAGAGTCGGTGTTGCTCTTTCGCGGTGCGACTTTCACCTTTCACCTCACAGTCGAAGCGCACGATTCTCCGTTGCTTCGAACCAACTGAGGACAACGACGCGACGGTCCCGCAATGCCGAAGATTATGCTGACTCGAAAAGTTTGCCCGGACAGATAGACATGCCGCGAAAAACTGTATAAAGTCTACCCGACAGAGAGTAGCGCCAACTCGTAAAAATCTGTGTGCTTTTAACAACAGTTTCTCGTCCAAGTACCTTCACAATTGTTTCAGTTAAAAAAAAAACACTGTAAAAAAAGTGACAGTGAACACTTTATGGGAATTACGTGTTTTTTTATATGTACAAGCGTTTTTTTACCGTTCAACGAGATCTCTAATCAAATGTCTTGCATCAAAGTCCCTGATTTAAGGAAAAAAAAAAAATAAAAAAATAACCAAAGACAATATTTTCGTTCGTTTTCCACCATGAAACTGAAACTTAATAAGCGCATGAAAAGAAAAAAAAAATTGCAAACCAATTTTATTGATCTTGAAAAAGTTAGCGACACATTAACCTTGATTATTAATAATAGTAATTCAATAATCTTTGTTTTTTTTCCGCTGCATCACAAAAGTACTTGGCCTGCAGAAACAATATGCAGGATACGACGGATTGCAGTTTAATTTATTGTCCTTATTCGCACCCTGGTGTTACTGAACAGGGTCCACATAATTTACCGCGTTCAATTGAATAATATCAAAGATGGTCAACGAGAATGGAAAGCCCTGTCTTGAGCCATCTCTGGGATCTTGACTCGCTTAAGATGCCTATGTCGAAGTGAGGCCAGAGTGGCAACGGCAAAGTAGAGGAATCGGATGGTCCCAATTCAGCTACCGGCGTTCTCCTCCGCCATCAGTCGAGCACAGCTCGTCGACAACGAAAGTTTTATGTTCCTCTCAGTGAAAGTTTACATCGGATGTCTAGATACGGTACAGTTATAGCCGGTTGTGTTGCCGAACGTTTTCCCGAAGTTCAAGAGTCACGAAAGGATCACTTGGCACCGACGGTAGTACGGTTTTCAATGGCACGACACATGCTCCATCGCTCGATCGATATGCTCTCTGAAAATAAAACTGTCTGGAGTCACACGATTAAGTTTCAACTTGATGCTTGGTACTCAAGTTTTAATTATGGATAATTAAAAATTATTTTCTATTCAATCTTCTGTTATCAATGCACGATGGAGGGGAGACCTTTTCTAAAACATTTTCTAAAACATATAAAACAACAAGAACAAAAATGTTTCGTCTGAAATACGATAAAAAGGCGAAACACCCGTCTACTACTAAGGTGCCATTGGAATTTTCTAAGAAAAAAGAAAAAAAAATACAATTTCCCATTTGTTATGCCACCTTACTTTCGTGCAGATGCCTCGTTCAATAGGTCTCAATGGAATTTCAATTATATTCGCGAGGGTCGTGCTAAGATACCGCAGAAACATAACTAAAAGAGCGATTAGAGCAACAGGTGGATTGGGGAGGTTCGTATTACCTTCATTCTTTTCATCCGCTTCTTCTTCGTTTATTGTTTCCTTTTGATGCAGTAATTGTGCAATGTAAACCCGTTTGACTTGGGTGGTTGAATAGCAAATTAAAACTTGAAAGATTATATTTCTCGTGCTTCGTTCTCGTATATATTATAAGGTAAACGTACCAATTGCCTGACTTGGAACAGTACCCAAACTATTCTGTATAATTCGGCCGTTACCTATAAGGAAGAGGCATTAAAATGATTTTTCAAATTTTCCATGTCTTGTCAAGAATTTGTAAAAAAAAAATTTTTTTAAATGTGTAAATGGTAGTGCTACGTCTACCTTACGCCAATGCACCGTTGTGCGATGACCGACAGTGATCGTGAACCATAGTCTCAGTCACGAATATAATCGGAAAAATGTAGTACGAAGTTCGCACCACCACAATAATAATTGGTAGTTATGACAAGTATATTATGCAATCTTTCAATACCGCGAAGATTGACTATAAGTGCCGGAAATGAGTCGATTACATTAACGATCCTCGTGAGAACTCAATCATGCGTCGATATAATTTTCGAATCATATGAGCACAGGCTATAATAATGATAATTCTTTATTTATACTACATTACATACGGGACTGACTGGTGATGAGAGATAGAAACACGCGAATTAGCTTCGAGTCAGCAGAAACCATCCAAGTGTATGCCGTTTTCCCGTATATTTAATAATAATATTTTTTCGTTAACCCAAGTAATTGGCCAGTTCTCCTTGAGAAAAACAAAAAAACATGTTAACTCTCATTTTTTTTTTTACTTTGTCGCAGATGAACGGTCGACAGGCACTCGGGATGAGATGCCTTGCAGTGGTGCTGGCCAGTGTTTCTCTAATCATTGCATCAGTCGATGGCTCCGGTAAGAAAGTGTAAAATTACCTTCCATCGTCAGTTGTCGTAATTCGGACGAACAAACTATAATAACAATGAAATATAATTACAATTCAGGCGACGGCTTGCGAGCAGTGCGCGCCTCGACAGATTCGCCGGCTGACGTTATGGCCAAAAACATTCTCGAGTGGATCCAAGGAATTTACCGTCAGGGAGTTCGTAAAAGTAGGTTCAAGCCTTTAAATACTTTCTGAATTATCTATTCGAGAAGCGTGCTTGTGATTTCTTATTTTCACGCTTATAACTCGTATTGGAGGAGATAGGTAAATTAAAAATTCTGTTACGTTAAAAGTCGTGGAAGGGTCGCGTGCGTGAAAGCTTGGCTCCACTTTGAAACGGGTACATGTGTTATTGCGTCGTAGAAACTTAACGTTCGATAGATTTTAATAATCCCCTCATAAATATAGTTTGTAGGGTAGAGCGGGGCAAAATGGGGCAACAGGGCACAACGGGGTTTTGGGCAAAATGTCATTTTCCAATAATTTTTGGATGCCCGAATTCGCCGTATCGGATACATCAGGCTTTTCTGCCCAGTTTTGCCACCTTGTCCGATCCAAAAATTATTGGAAAATTTAGGGACGGAAGCCGTGCATATTTGAGTCTACGATCATCCCGTGATTTTAACCGAACGAGTTTTCGTGCTCTGGACAGTCGGCGGAGTGAGGCGTTTGTTTTTATTTGTTGGGATTGGTAGGAAGCTTCAGATTTCATTATATACAGCGTCCGGTGACGGTGAATTTTATTTGTAGGTAAGAAGTTATGAATGTTTTTAACAGATGTGACTGGGTGTGCAGAGCCTATGGGGATAGTGAACGGAATTATGGTGTGGATATAGGATTTAAAAGCAGCTTCACGCATAAGGCGTTTCCCTATCATATCTATCGTGGCTCGTCACTGGTCGACGGCACAAGTCCACGATGACGTTCCTAAGACGCTGCGTATCAGCGTCGCAAATTTGTATCGATTTGCCTCGATCGAACCGAACACGTTCTGGAAATTATTTGACTCAACTCAAAGATTCAATTGTCTCGCTCGATGCTTAACAATTAGAGCTGTCCTGACTCAAGGATTCTATGATTTCCAAGATTTCTTCGGTTTCGCCAGTAGCGGCGATGCACGGGTGGCGAAAACGCACAGGATCTTAAGCTCTCGTCGTTCAGCGGCGGCGACGCGCGGGGAACGACGAACTCAGATTAGATTTCGAGAGTCAGGATGCACGGAAAAAAATGCTTGAATGGGTCACCGAACTATGTATTAGTTGGGTATAAATTGGTTGCTATAACGATCTGTTTCGTTACAATAACGACATAGAATTAATCGATCAAACGAACTTACCTAAGTGAAGTTCGATCGTAATTATATGTACAGTTTCGTTCGGAATGATTACAAATGTACTACCATCTACTTTCCACACGATAGTGCTACGTATTCACAGCTTATATATAAAAAAAAAGCAAAAAAAACGAAAAACAAAAAACAAAAACAAAAAAAAGACGCCGCCCAGTCGCTTGGCGCTCCGATCGTTCCCCATCCGGCGTCATTACATTTTTCGTACGCGATGGTTGCGTATAGATGTTTAGAGCTTCGTGTTTATTCAAAAAGCTTGCTGGCGAGCGTACTTTGCCAGCAAGTCGACTTGTTCGTCTTTCTTGAGACCTTCGGCGATCCATTTTCCCTAATTTATTGCCAAAGTTGCATTTAATTGCAACGCTGGAGCCCCGAGTTTGGTATGAATGCCGAGGATTCACATTGTCTCTTCATCCAAAGCCTGCGCAGCCTGATCCGCAATTCCTTCTGGAAACACTGGTGTTCGACTCTTCATAGAGGAAACACTCTCAAGATCTTTATCGATACCTGAAATCATGTTCATGGACATTTTTGACTCACAATAACACATATGGCCGAGTCTAAGGCCATATGTGTTATTGTGTAATTGTGCCATATTAATTACGTACTTAATTAATGAACGTATATTCGCTTATTGACAGGGAAAGATGGAGCAAATTCGAAAAAAAAAAATCACATTTCAGTCCACACTTAAAAAAAAAAAAAAACATGTTCACATCCTACCAGTTCCCTTACAGAATCATCCGTATAACTAGTTCGTACGATAATGTTCAAGCAGCCGCGAATCTCATGTACAAGGTTAAAAAATATATTTTTCAAAATATGTATAGCAGAGTGAATAAAATCGTGGACTACAAATCGCAGGGTTGCAAGGTCGAGTCCTCATCGCCAACCAAATTATTTATTCCGAGATATCCATGGTACGAAGATAAAAAAAATGACAATAAAGCAATTTCGTGCGACAAAAAAGCATTTATGCATTCGTGCAGATCAATATTTTGTATTAATTGTTTATTAATATTTTTGATAACCTGTGCTGTTGGTCCAACCAAGTCGCTTAGTTGTAACACGCCAATAAATTATTGAAGCAAGCAAGTAAATAAATAGCTAGTCCAAAAATGTCTCTAGCAGTTGGTTCAGCCAACAAATTATTTAATCTAACGAATAGCATATTGATCAACTTAAAAGGGTTAACTCAAACATTTTATCGTCTGGCGCTCAGAGCACTAAGCCAATGGGTGGGTTCAGCAATTTTTTTTTTTTTTTTTTTTTTTTTGTCCCTCGTGCATGAATCGCGGCACTTTAGATGGCAGTCTTGCGAGCCGAAAGTTACCTATTGCATGCCAGTTGTGAACCTGTGGTGAAATGACAGAGTCACGCATGCGCAGTTCGCATACCGTTCAATTTCGTCCCTTGGGACTTTGAGTCGCGCATGCGCAGTTCGCATTTCGTTCACTTTCGTCAGTTGGGAGTTTTCTTTTGACGTTTTCCATTCTGGAAACACAAGCTCAGTTTTCAGTATTCGTCTCGCGCGACTGCCATTCCAAGTGCCGCAGATTCATGCACTTGTGACAAAAAGTATGATGTGGAACGAGTGTCGAATTGGCGATTGCGACTCGTGTGATTACAGCCCTCGCTTCGCTCGGGCCGCAAACTTCACACTCGTCGCAATCGCAAACTTTCGACCCTTGTTGCACAATATACTATTTGTTTGTCCAACTAATCCGTTTTTTCCGTGTGTTTGTTCGAGGACGGCTATAATTTATTTATCGATATTTATTTATTTATTTGACGATAAAGTATTTTGCAATAATTATAACCGCGATCTCGCTATAAGAGCTTGACGGTGCTCGGCTCGAATTATTAATGCTCCGATGTTAGGATGCTTCGACTTACGTGTAGCGATCCAATGGCCGACTCAATTTGCTCGGCAAATTCGCACTTGATAAATTCTTTTTTTCCGATCTCCCTACGGACGATCAAGCCTTGGGCTATAGCTTGAGCGGATCTGGGCTGGCTCAAGAGACCTGTATTTAATTTATAATGTGCTATATTCGAGTTGGGCTATCCCTTTATAGTTGTCTCACGGAATTTATTACAGGGAGAATGGGCTATTCTCAAAGGACTTTCAATGTTAGGTCAGACTTAGCTGGGGTTCCCTTCAGCAAGGAATGTAGGTGGGTGGTCGGAAAGATAATAAGTACCGCGGCACGGTTGCTCGGGCTTATATAAGCCGGCCTCGTCCCGTTATCCGCGTCATCGATCATACGATCGATGACGTCGGTGCAACAACGAAATTTTCTTAACTTTTAATTCGAACGGGCACCGCAACGGCTGCTCCTCCGTCTTAAATAGAGCCCCTACTGGCGTTTCGCGGCTAGCCAAGCGGGGCTTACGCTCCCGCGAGCGACCCAAAGTCGCGCTCGGTCGTAAATCGGTAACGGTGGTCGCAACCGGGCCGACTTTTCGTACTTTTCGTAGTTTTCTGCCAGGCTGATCTCTGTTTCGTTACAAGGTACTACCAGAGAATACCGCTAGTGGGGGATAAAAAATAAACAATTCGATTGTTGGTTGTGAACAAAATATTTTGCTATTTAACAAATTTACTTGCAATCGTTAAAATTGCGTTAAATTTTTTTTTTTTTTAAATAAGAACTTGTTGCTATAATTGTTTATATCTCATGTGGAGTTATAGATATAATAATAATTCGCAGCACGGCAGCAAGAGAGCAATGGGTATCTACCGCCTTACAGTACCCAAAGACCTCCCGAGAAACCGCGGCCGTTTCAGTCGGCTTCGCCCAACGTGAACGAGGTAACGAATTACCCGGGATATCAGCAACCCGGATTGTCCGGGTACACCCCTCAAAGCGGTGGTTACCCTTCGGGTCAACCGTCTCAGCCTAGTTACGGTTCTTCTCCGACACCGTCTTACATACCGCCGAATGAGCAGGGCTCGAGTTTCCCTACCCCGACTTCGTACAATCCTCGACCGATTCCCACGAGTTCACCGAGGCCTTTCTCCGGCGGTCCATCGCCGTCCGGCGGAGGATTTCCGGCTACCTCGACGACTTACTTGCCCCCTTCGGCGCAGAATCCCTCCTTTCCATCGGCAACTTACGGTTATCCATCGCCTAACCCGGCGCCGAGCTTTCCGACCCCCGGAGGTGGTTCGACCGGTTATCCGTCACCGACACCGACACCGTCACCCGGTTTTCCTACTCCGGGTAAACCTAGTGGACCTCGAGGTAGCACCGATTCTTATGGGTATCCGAGTCCAACTAATCGCTTCCCAACTCCCGGTGGTGGTCCTTCGGGGACGTCTATCGGGGTCGGAGCCGGATCGGGAATGGAACGTAGACCCTCAACTGGGGGCCAACCTGGAGCCTCTACTGGGAGCCGACCTGCTATCTCGAACGTGGATCGAGCAACTTCTGAAACTCCCGCTGGCACTCCGGCACCTGCAGGCGGCGGTAAATTAACGTAACAAATTTTTTTTAACGCGCTCTTGAAAGTTGTTGTAAGCCTATTGTGACCGTTGTATGTAAGTCAACACCATAAATTTTCCATTGTAAATTTTCGATATTTCGGTGTAGGATCGAGCGATGCGGCCGACACGGGAACAGCCAACGCTCTCGTACCGGACGACGATGATCTCAAACACCCTCCCCATATTCACAACATCGAGGTGCAATGCAGCAAGACCATGATGACAATTGATATCGAATTCAATAGAAATTTTGATGGTGTAATTTATTCGAAGGTGAGCTTTTTGAAATAACAAATGAAAGATAATTGATGTGGATTTAAAAAAGTTAAATAAAAATTTATAGGGATTCTTTATGGAGCCCAATTGCAAGTATGTCGATCAAAACTCGGGTAAAAAAGAGTACTCTTTCACCGTCAGTCTCGATTCTTGTGGTACCCAATTCATCAATGATTTCGAGGGCGAAGCTGGACAGGCTTATCTGGAAAATGTTCTTGTTCTGCAGGTGACGAGACTTTTCTATCGTTAAATCCTATTCGCAGTTTGATTGCTTTATTTACAATTTGAGTATACAGAATGAGCCGGGAATTCAAGAGGTATGGGACACCGTTCGACGAGTTCGTTGCCTGTGGGAAGGAAACATTAACAAAGCATTGACGGTTAGTCTCTCGGTCGACATGCTCAATCAAGAGATCGTCACTTTCAGCGGCGACACGGCAAACGCAAAACTTGACATTCAGATCGGTAAAGGACCTTTCGCATCAGCGGCGAACGGACTCGTCAAGATCGGAGAGACAATGACTCTCGTCGTTTCCGTCGAGGGTGATCCAGCGTTCGATCTCCAGGTAGTTTTATCTCTGTGGACGGAAATAATAATAAGATGGAAAGAAATAATAATAATTGAAATATTTTATTTTAAGGTACGGGATTGCGTGGCTCGCGACGAATCATCGACGAACGTCGTTCAACTGACCGACGAGCACGGCTGCATCCTCAAGCCCAAGCTCTTCGGAGCTTTCCAAAAGACGAATCAGACCGGAAACACCGGAGCCTCCATAATCGCTTACGCATTCTTCCAGGCTTTCAAATTTCCCGATGTTATGGATCTTTTCATAGAATGCAACATCGAACTGTGCAAAACCGATTGCGAGCCTTGTCCCGACGCGAATCAACAGATCGAACCGGGCAGACGACGAAGGGCTCTCTCGTATTTGAATTCGAGTACGGGTTCACTGTCAGAATCCGTGCGAATGGGCCGAGCTTTTCGTGTCATAATGCCGGATGATCTGAGTTTGGGTTCGGGCCAGTCTTTCGAGAAGATCGAGGAAAGCGCCTCGGTGGAATTTACATTATCGAGAAAGGTTTGCATGAGTCACAGCGGTTTCTACGTTTCATTTTCTCTCGTGCTAGCTATACTCGTAATGACGACTGTTAGTTCGGCTGTATTCTATACGAAACTCCAGAGAAACTCGAGATCAAAGAACGCCGATTTCCCCAGAGGCTATTAGTATTAAATCTCAATCGGGAAGCTCTATTCAAAAATTTTCAACTATCAGAAATCACGAAACAGGGGTGTGTATATTTTTGTTGCAATGTAACGATATCTCCCTTCGAGACTCCGGTATGATTATTTATTGAAACTATCGTCTATCCTGTCATAACACCGAGCTCATACTATTACTAGCGTCTAGGAGTAGAAACATGTATTTTTCTTTTACCCGTTTAGCATAATGGACTAATGGTTTCTATTAAACAACGATTACGGAGTAATTACGGTTCATTGATATTTTATATTTACTTTATATAAATAACATTTTATTGTTCATAAAATGCTCATGCCAAAACGTGACAAAGAGAAGTATCATTTTGTAAACGACGAGCGGTAATCGAGGCTTATACATATGACGTTATAAATCATCTTTGGCAAAATGAATTAAATAAATTTAATAGTAAATTATTAGTGGGGTTGGAGGGGGGGGGGGGGGGGGGGGGGGGGGGGGGGGGGGGGTGTTATTTGATACAGGACACAAGTTTTTGGATAAGGATATAAATATAAATGGATATTGCATTTTCGTATTTGCCATCTATCTTACGTTGATATAAACCAAATCCCATTGTGTACAAAGACAGTCAACACAGTTTCATTTATTATTGTATTTATACATTCAAATTACTTGGATTAATCATCGGTCGTTTATGTATTACATCTTCTCAAAGCGTAGTACATGCAGATGCTCGCCTCGTACTTTTCTATCGCAAACAATTTCTCCCTTCATATTTAAATTCTCAAAAATGTTTAAGATCTCTCGAGGGTCATTCTCTCTGATGACTACCAAGTAAAACAAACCCGTATCGGACAAGAGATTGGGTATACGCCTAAATATTCTGTCCATAACTTGGCGTCCCCTTGCACCGCCGGCCCAAGTTCTTGTGATTAGTCTCTCATCGGATACTTGGAGATTATCCGTCACAACGTAAGGAGGATTGAATACTATTAAATCAAATATATTTTGCGAATAAATGGCGCTTACAAGATCCATTCTAATCACTTCGACATTGGTACAATTTTGGACGCTCGTGCGTTTGGTAACTTTACATGCGTTTGGATTTATATCCACCGCTATGTAGTAAGACGACCAATATCTACTCGCGGCTAGTGCCAAAGCTGTTATAACGACTCCAGATCCACTGCCAATTTCCAAGCATATCCGAGGCTTTGTAGCTTTGAATCTAACAAGATCAGCCTCAAGGGCATCAATCAGTAGAAACGAATCCTCCGAAGGTTCGTAAACTGTTTCGACGTCAATCCTGGATAATCTGACTACAGGGGTTTCCATACTTTAACTACTTTAACTTATTTGGAATGTCGTTTTTTTTAGGATAAAAAAGAATTTGCAATAGCAAAAAAAATAATATATATAATTATTACTCTTTAATTTGTGTCGTGGCGTTCTCAAATTTTTGTTCCTTCTCAGCCTCTGTCACGTTAACGCTCTGCTCCACCGCACTGTACAAGGAACTGCTGTCCAGCAGAGCTTTTCTCTTAGCGGTGTCTCTCTCCACAGCTTCGTGTACTCTGTTCAAACGCTCCTGAGTAGTTTGCAAAATATTGCTCACTATAGTTACTCTGTGCTTTGCGTTTACTAGCTTCTTCACGTAGCCTTCGAGCTCAAACGGACATTGAAGATATTCCGAGATCTTTAGGAGCTCCTCGGTCAACGACTCGATCTGTTGTTTCAGCTCGATCTGACTTATTCTGGAATTCATTTTAATATTTAACACACATTCCGATTATTTATCTTCGTCCATAATAATATTTACCGGGTAGCACGAATTCTCTCGTCAAGTTGATCGACGGTAGGCTTTAGAAGGCTCATCAGACCCTCCGTCAATGCATCTCGAGTAGGATTTTCACAAAAATCCTCGGTTTTATCATCTATCGAAGTATTGTCACTCGCCGTGTCCACGTCCATGTTTATTTTCTGCTCAAAGATGGATTTATTCGAGTTAAAGATGAGCCGGATTGGCTTGACGGTGCGCGCTATCGACGAAGAGATGGCGCCACGGATTTAATTGTTCCGACCAATCGATACAACCGACAGCCGTTAAAAATTGCTGTCTCGTTGCTGTCAAAGAAACATCTCAACTTTTGGGCAAAAAGCGAATTTGGGTATTCAACTTAATTTATCTGTCAAGGCAATTTTAAAAAAACCTTCCATAAATTCTTATACTTCTTATTTTTTTTCGACCGATCGTTGGTCCGTTCCGACTAAATTTGATTTTTTTATCCGAGGCAAGGTACTACTTTGCCTTTCGACAGCAATGATAACTCGCATCTCCGATGGTATGTAATTCTTTTACCATTCGAGTACGTGGATTAATGGATTTTTTTTAATTCTAATATTACGGTTCGCTTTTTCAATACAATATTAGGAGTTGTTCAAACAGATGTTGAGACCACAACAACAACAAAACATTGAAATTTTCATAGTGTTCCTTTATTTGCGAAGCCTCTTCTATGAGGAAGCATTGTCTGTATTTTTGGCTTACTCATAGTGAAAGCTGCGCGAATAAAGAAACATTATGAGAAAGCGATATGAAAATGTCCATTTTGAACTTTATGTAGAAGCACTATGAAAATTTCAATTTTCAGATTTTTTCAACGTCAACATCTTGTTAGACTTTTATGCAAAACGGCTGACCGATTCGGGTTCAACGAGTCAAAAAATACTCCATCGTCTCGCTTCACTTTGTCGGTTCTGCGCTTGGCGCGAAAAAATACATGGAAGTGAGCGCTCGTGATTTTTTTTTTGTGTACTTTCAATATTCATTCAAGAAATCCAAGTGATACTTTTTTATCTAGCTTTTTCAACTCCGTCATATCCATCGTCTTGTGTATTTTTTGCTGTAGAACATGATAGGCACCCAGGTTTTTCAGCGATGCCATCAGGAAGCAAAGGAATCGCTGTTTAAGACTACCCAAAATAACTCATTTTGGCAATTTTTGCTATTAAAATACCCGGTAAACTTTTTCGTTAGTTGTCGCTCCGGAACTGTAATTCCATGTACTTTTTCACGCTAATCACATATGTGATACTTATTTTATTCGTAGGTGATTATTTGATACGGAAAAATGCGAGGCAAAAAAAAATAATGAAATTCAAAAAATTCAAAATGATATGAAATTAAAATGGTTCGACCGATTTTCGTGAAATTTTAATGGGATCATCGGGTGATGATATTCTATCTGTATACGCCTTTCTGGCCCGACAGCTAAAAATAAAAATTTAAAAAAACTTAACATTTTTCGCTGAAATGTTGACCAAACGATGACTATTGCTCACACATGATGTGTGCAAAATTTCAGCTTGATCGGTCGAGGCGTTCTCAAGTTATAGCCGTTTGAATTTTTCACGTCCGACACACGCATGCTCACACATCCGGAACTTTTTGGTAAATGTGATTTTTCGATGTTTTGGAACATACTGAACATGTTTTCGTTAAAATCTCGACATTTTTGCTTCCTCATGGAGGAAGCATTGTTTTCGTGAAAAATTTTTTTTTCGAGATTTTAGTGTACTTAAAATAGTCTGAAACGTCGAGAAATGTGATTTTTAGCTGGCGTTCGGACGCGTGTGCGTGTGCGCGTGCGTGTGCGCGTGCGTGTGCGCGTGCGTGTGCGCGTGCGTGTGCGCGTGCGTGTGCGCGTGCGTGTGCGTGTGCGTGTGCGTGTGCGTGTGCGTGTGCGTGTGCGTGTGCGTGTG
>JAPYZD010009730.1:0-10594 GCA_030522725.1 Ichneumoninae sp. B BG-2022a
CCATATACATATACCATATACATATACCATATACATATACCATATACATATACCATATACATATACCATATACATATACCATATACATATACCATATACCTATACCATATACATATACCATATACATATACCATATACATATACCATATATATATGCCATATACATATACCGTATACATATACCATATACATATACCATATACATATACCACATACATATACCATACCGGGGAATATGGCCCGGTCCATATATCATTGATTTACGTGTTAATCCAGGTGGGCCATATTCATCACTTTTACCCTACATATACCATATAGGGTAGAGCGGGGCAAAACGGGGCAATCGGTAAAACTAAACTTTCCAATAATTGTTGGATGCCCGCGTTCGCTCCGTCGATACATCAGGATTTTAGGGGCCGTTCAAAATTATTAGAAAATGTTGTTTTACCAGATTGCCCCGTTTTGCCCCACTGCCCCATTTTGCCCCGCTCTACCCTACATATACTCTGTACATAGGAAAGAGCGGGGTAGAATGGGGCAGTGGGGCTAAGCGCCATATTCCAATAATTTTTGGATGGGACAATGGGGCAAAACGGGACAGACAATCCGGATGTATCAACAGTGTAAAATGGGACATTCACAAATGATTGGAAACTTGCGTTTTTCTCACTGACCCATTTTGCCCCGCTCTACCCTATATACCCTATATATCTACTATATATACTATATCGCATCATACATCCAGTGAAGTCCTTACAATATACGGCAAGATCTTACGAAACGCGTGTGTACTCGAAGAGTTTCAAAAAGAAAGCTGCTCTCAGCTGATGACTAAAATGAATGGGTGTGCCGGAGGGCGACGAAGGCTCAGTGAAAATGCATAATTGCCACGTGAGTTTAAATAATTCTTATAAGGCCCGCACGTGTGTTCTGTAATGTTTATCGTACGACCGAACGGTCGCGTACACTCGCGATATGTTTTCTCGCAATATCGGCGACTGAGAATAGAAAGGGCGTAACTGCCACGTTAAAGCGACACGACTTACGCCCTTTCGATTCGCGGTCGCGGATGTATCGGTGCCTCTCACTAAACTATGCAGAGATTATCATTTCGCCTCGGGACCGCTACGAGCGTAATCCCGTTCGACGAGGCGAAAGAATAATAATCCACGTTGGACTCGTTGGAGGGAAAAAAGTGTTTCGTTTCGATAACATCGGCTCGGGCACGATGACTTCCGTACGCGTTGGTTTACTGTCGTATAACGTTTCGTTTAAGCCAGTCAAGCGGTCAGTAGCACCCAGCTCGCAACACCACCCACGTGCACCGACGGCGGCGACGGTCTATAGTGTGCATACAAGTTTCCGGCCTTAGCCGCGCGGCTAGGCGGGCTCTGCTGCGGGGCTTCGGGACTCGAGCGAGACGCACCGCTCTTGCTTCGCGTAGAGAAATTTGCCGTACGACGGACTCAAAATTTGACCCTTGAAAAGACTTTTTTATTTTTTGCTTCTGTAATTTACTTTGCCGGTCGAAATAGTTACGGTGAAAGTCGGTGAATATGGCGGGCTGATTTAACGTTGAAACTGTGGAACGGACAATCCATACACTTATAAAAAAGTACAGTCGAATCAACTAAGATTCGGGCAGGGACGTTCAAATAAATATTTTGTCGGTCGAACAAAATATTCTAATGACTCAAAAATATTTTTGTGAAATCATCCAACAAATTGTTGAACTAACCAATTTTTTAGCTGCACCAACAAAATATTTAGTTGAACGTCTGTGCCCGAATATTCGTTGACTGAACCGTATTTTTTTATCAGTGTAATTCACGACTTTGACCATTATTAATTAATAATTTTATTGAGGTGATTAATCGATAAATTTTAAAAAATAGGGGATTCGTTTTTTCAGATGGAGTTCGGCGAAATAACTATTTCTAAAAATATGTTTGTGCAAAGAATATACATATATATACCAATACAATAATATATTAACTAGTTTGTATATATTGATTTGATACACATCTTTTTTCGTTCAAGCATTCCGAAAAAATTTGGTCAATGACGAATGACAATGCATCATAACATTTTTTTGTAAAACTGGTTTTTCGTTACCAGAATTTCATGACCGTTTTCGTTTTTAACCCTAGAACTCATGTATTTGGAAGGGGTGCATGAAAAGCGGTGCTTTTTACGGCAGTTTTGCGGACCGAAAGTGGATAATTTCAAAGCAGTATAAAAAAAGGTGCGTCGCACATGCGTAGTTCGCGATTGGTTCACTGTAGTCCTTTGGGATTTCACTTTCGTCCCCAGGGAGGAAAAGTTATAACATCACTTTTCACTGTTCGTCCCGCAAAACTACCATTCGAATCATTACTATTCATTCAATCGTGTTTTGAGCACTCAATATACTATTATTATTATTATTATTATTATTATTCTCCCTTCTAACTCACGCCTGGGATAGATATACACTTACGCATTTTTTCTACGTACAAAGGTCCTATGAGCAGTAAACGAAACTTGTTACACATGAATCGCTTCGGTTTTTAATAAGTAAAATGATGGTATGCGGCAAATTTGATTTTATTAAAGTTTGGGGGTTGAAAATCACACTTGAAAGACCAAAACGTAAGGAAAATTTACAAAAATCGTATTTTTTGAGAAACAAATGATAGTTTTTTCTTAAATGTCCGGATTTTCTAATTTCAAACGCCATTGTACAGCGGACACACCGGGCTATTAGGCACAAAATAGTCTCATTATATTTCGTTCGAAAAGTCTATTCCTGACTATGCAATGTGGAGGAAAAAAAAATCAATCAAATTATTTTTTAAAAATGGCGTCTATATATATCCAAATTACATAAAAGTATGCTACATTTTACAGTTGTGACAACAAAAAATCGATTACACAAGCCACTAACGGGAACTCCAAAGTGGGGTGGATTTCCACCCCAAGCACGCTGCGTTATCGTCCTGTGCAAAAATCAGTGAGCAACTGAGGCTATTACCTGCACACATCATCGGATAGTTTATCTAAATTATCGTTCAGGTCCGATAATGTCAATAGGAGGCGATAATGTCAATTTCTACTTTAAGGGATAAATGGGTTAATTTGTTTCAAATTTTTTAAACTGAATTTTTCAAGAATTAATTTCTTTCAAAATATTTCGATGATATATAAAATACATCATAGGAGTATAAAATTATCTTAATAAAATAACAATGGGAACCACAGACATGCGTTTGAAACCCAGTTTCCAATTACAGGTGGAAATCAGTCCGGAAGCAGAGTGGGAACATCGTATTATGTGAAGCTCGGGAATGGGAATACGATAGTTCGAGCGAGGCTCGACACAGGCAAGGACTCGGAAGAGAGTTTTTGCAGCCTCTCTCGAGTGTCCCGATGTGGCATTGAGTAACCAGCTGCGCGTTTTCGTCGTCAGCAGCATGTCGTCCTTAATTGACTATAAGTTGCGCTGTAATAATGGAGTTTAAGATGCATCGTTAAAACTGTAATTTTCTCGCGATTCAAGGCACGAAACGTCGTAGAATATAGACGAACATTGTTTCGCACCGCGTTTGCGTAAACAAATAATTGATTCAACACTCAACAGTAAAACGAAACATTCAACTAAGGTTTGCCTATTTATTATTTTACGTTCATTTTAGTGTTTGCGTAAACAAATAATTGATCAAACAATTAACAATAAAACGAAAAATTCTACAAAGGTTTGCCTACTTTTTATTTCACGTTCATTTTAGTGTTTGCGTAAACAAATAATTGATCAAACAATTAACAATAAAACTAAAAATTCAACTACCGTTCGCCTATTTATTATTTAACGCGCATTTTACTGTTTGCATACACAAATAATTGATTAAACAATAAAAAAAGAAACTGAAAATTCAACTAAGATTTGCCTACTTTTTATTTCACGTTCATTTTAGTGTTTGCATATTATACAAATAATTGATTAATAAATTAACAATAAAACTAAAAATTCCACGAAGGTTTGCCTACTTTTTATCTTACGTTCATTTTTTTCATCAGTGTCGGCAGTCGGTTTTATTAAATTATATTAAATAGCAGTACCGGAGCGTACGTGAGGACTACATCGACGCGTTGCCGGTGCGACGACGTCCGACCGGAAATAGCTCGGCTACCACCGGAACCGTCCTCTTTCCCAACCGGCTATGCCACACCGCGCCGACGTGTTCCTCCTCCGAGCCAGCTACGGCTCGTAGAATTTCACCGTGGCATGCATGCGCCCCGTACATAACGCAAACAGTGTTCTCTTCCACGCATGGATGACGCTCAGACCTCGCAGGGGGCATACGAGAAGAACCAACGCTTTCATAGGGTTTATCTAGCGTGTGAGTAATTTTTTTGTAAAATCGAAGATACGATTTTTTTAGATTGAATGCAACTCAAACGTTTATGAGAAATCAACGTGTATTCGATTTTAATTCGAGTCATTTAAACGACCATAAATTGTAAGATCCATTTGTTTACAATTCAACATTCTTTTTATTTTTTGTTGCTGAAAACCGCTTTCCCTATCCATCTACCTATCTATAGTGGGTGACCAATTTTTGTAAAATTGTAGGTGCGATTTTTTTTAGATTTAATGCAACTCAAACGTTTATGAGAAATCAACGTTTATTTGATTTTAATTCAAGTAATTTAAACGACCATAAATTGTGGGATCCATTTTTACAAATCGACATTCTTTTCCCTTTTTATTGCTGAAAACCGCTTTCCCTATCCATCTAGTTATCTATCATGTGTGAGCAATTTTTTGTAAAATTGTAGGTTCGATTTTTTTTCGATTTAATGCAACTCAAACGTTTATGAGAAATCAACGTTTATTCGATTTTAATTCAAGTAATTTAAACGACTACAAATTGTAAGATCCATTTTAACAATTCGATATTCTTTTTCTTTGCTGAAAACTGTCTTACCCGTTTTCTCCGACACCGTCGATGAGTCGATCAAAGGCAAAGTAGATTTTAACGCCAATATCTACTGCCTACGAAATTCAAATGCGCTTTCGTCCAAAATATCAACAGTCTCGAAGAAAATCAGGAAGGCGATCTTTTTCTTCCTTTTTAATTTCCAAACCGTCCCGAATAACTAAAGTAATGAAAAAACGAATCATCATTATCATAAGATGGTGGCCGTTCCTTCCCCGCAAAAAAATCCCTGGGTTTACCCTGACTTTTCACTGACCAATTAAAAATTTTCCCTGACCAAACTTCTAACGACTTATAATCAAAAAAATGAATGATGCAAATGTAAACGCCTAATTATTATATGAACATTTAATTATATTTTGTTTTTTCAAAATGTTCCCAACTTTTTTTTTAAGGTTCCCTTTTATGTACTTCTTATTTATTTATAGAAGGTCCGGCGATAATTTACTTTTTCCCTGACCAATTTTTAAATTCCCTGACTTTTCCCGGTTTTCCCGGTTTTCCCTGAGCGCGGCCACCATGCATAATCAGCCGCGTGCAAGCCTCGGTTACGATATTCATTACTTCAATCGTTCACACATGCAATTCCGAATGAGATCTCGTTTTACTTCGAAGAGACCTTACCAGCCAGTCAGCATCGCCGCAAACACTTCCGGTATGCAAACTCGGTGATTCTTTAGCGATGAAAATGCATAGGAAAAAAAAAAAAAAATGACATCAATTTTACGCAACAGTCTGTGTTGCAATTTTGAAACGTAATTGTTTTTTTTTTTTGCAATAACGTGCCCGATTCGAGTTTTCTCCGGAGACCAGAAAATCGCGTTACGCTCGCGCTGTACTTACGTTACCGTCGAAGGCCTTTCCCGAGATTACTTAGCGAGTAGAGCGATAATGCACTCCGGAGCGTGTTCGTCCCGCGACCTTTACCACGGGTCTAGTAACCACGCTACTTCCCGAGCCCGACGATATATATCTATAGAACCGAGCGGTGTACTATTCCTCGACCATAATACACTTTTACCCGGTGGTACTGTAGAAAATCTCTCGGCACGCCTTTTAGCTTCCCAACGGGGCTCGATCCCGACCGTAAAATATCGGACGATCAACCGTATCCCGACAGTCGCGAGGTAGAGACTTTTATTTTTGTTCGCAAGACACACAGAGACACCGTACGCTCGAACGATTAAATTACTCGGAGACCGTCAACGATCGGTAGCCTGCTGAATTTTATTGAAAATCTTTTACCGAGTCTCGGGAACATTTTTATGGAGGCGCACCTTAGATCGTACACTCGTTCGTTATTGCGGAAACAAATTGTATGTTCAAATATGTTCATGAAAAGAATATACATATATATCTCTCTATAATATAAAACGATTTCGCCGTCGCCAGTGTCAAGAATCGGGGGGGAGGGGGGGGGGGGGGTAAAGACTTAGAATAATAAGGGGGGGGGTAAAGACTTAGAATAATAAGGGCTTAAGTCTTTTTTTAATATGTATATATGTCTCTATAATATAAAAAGTTTCGCCGCCGCCGCCGTGTCAAGAATCGAGAGGGGATCAGTACTTGGATGGGTGAGCGCGGTCACCCATCCAAGTATTGAACTAGTCTTTTGAAGTATTTAGAATAATAAGGGTTTATGTCCAGAAATGGGTGCGAGCGCGCGAGGCGTGCGAGCCACAAAACCCGCTAGTATATAGTATATATATATATATATATATATTGTAGGAGATTTGAGCCAGTAAATTAACTAAAAATATCGGTTTACGAACGTCCTACGCTGCGATCGTACACTTTGTTGCAAAATCCAAGTGGCAATGCGCAGGGACATTTTTCGGTGTCTCCTCGAATTTCAAGCGACTCGAATATTCCGACAAGAAACTCTATCCCCCGTTTGCGGGACTTACCGGGGATGAAATTGAAACCCGTAATCCTGGTTCGGTGGCTTCGAGATAAAACAAGAATCTCGTTCGCGAAATAAAAATTTCGGGTCCGACATGTTTGTTTCATCTTTAAATGTGTGTAATCTTTGGGTGAAAAACACATACGGTGACTTCACTTTTTTGGTGCACATCGATTCCTGATTGATTCGCGAGTCCGCAGTACTTAATATTTTTTCTCTATCTTTGATCTAAGTATGTTAATTCTCGATTTGAAGATCAATGTCGCCACACCTAGAAAAATAATTTATTTTACGACCACCGTTTATTTGGCTTATGTAAAATATTTATTTGATTTAAATAAATATTTATTTTATTTAAATAAATATTTATTTTATTTAAATAAATATTTATTTAAAACAAATAAATATTTTACTTACGCCAAATAGACGGTGGCCGTCAAATAAATTATTTTTCTGTGTGCAGCGCTCCCGTAAGCGCCTTGTAAAAATAGCGATTTTCAAGATCTAATTATTCATTCAAATGGTCGGTAAAAGCCTTCGAGATTTTGTACAGGTAAAATTTAATAGTTAAATTACTTGTCGAAAGTTTATGCACATGACTTTGAATTGCCTTCGCGACATAACAACCTTAAGATCGGTACAAAAATTCCGGAATTACTTCAGTATGAAGAGCGCGCTTGTCCGTAAAAATTATGCAGCACACGAGCACTTTTAAACCCGGTCAGTTTCAATGTTAAAAAAGAAACAACGAAGCGTAAAAGAATGTCGGTCTTCGAGAGTAAAAAGAGAAAAAAAATGTTCGTCCGCGTGACGAATGATTGTGTGAAGAACTCACATGAAGAAGTAGCCTTTTCGTCAATCAGCATGAGCAACGCGTGGCCGCCAGTTCGTCGGGTGTCGTATATTTACGCGGGCGAGGCTCCGATGACGAAACTCGAAGAATTTCTCGATAGTAACATAACAAGTCAGCATCGCCCATTAAACTTTTTCATACTCCTACGTCCGTGCAGCGCTGTGTACACATTGGGAAAACACTTTGCCACTTAACCCACCGGAATTCGCACGCGTTACGAGAACTACAAAAATTCCCTGTAAACAATTTTTGTTTGAAAATTAATGTATTGGAAGCTTTTTTACATAAACCGTTTCTGACATTTCAACCACATGTGCGTTGCAATTTTACAGTAAAATTTGTATTTTCCATGAACATTTTTGTAAATTTCAAGCAAAAGATTTGTAATTTTTTAATCTGGGAATTTTTTTTTTGCAAGCAAAGTACATTAATGTTTAATTAATATGAGTAACGTTAGCAAATTTCAATTTCCGGTATATTAAATTTACAATTTATTTTTACAGTGTTTCCTTGTGTTTTTCTGGACAGCCAGCACAGCCGTTAAATTATCCGCTCACAATGCATAACGCACTAGTAACACGCTAGTAGCAATACACGGTCAAAAAAATTTATATGAAATTTAATGTACCGGTCTGGAAGTTTGGATGCAAAAACTGGTATATTACATTGAATATACAATTGTGATGAAAAATGTATGCTCAGTATATTAAAAACATTGGAAATACTTCATTTTTAACAATTTACTTTAATTTTACTATGAAAGTACTTTAATTTTTCATCACAATTGTACATTAAATTTACAACTTTTTTTTGACAGTGTAACTACGCTCTAAAAAAATATTTTGTAAATTAATTTACGGTATTGGAAGCTTTATACGTAAACTGTTTCAAAAATTTCAAACACATTTGCGTTGCAATTTTACAGTAAAATTTGTATTTTTAATGGAAAATGTTTGCAAATTTCAGGCAAAAGATTTGTAAGTTCAATGTCTGGTATTTGAATTTTACAAAAAAAAGTACATTAATGTTCAATTAACGTAAGTAACGTAAACAATCTTCAAGTTCCAGCGCATTAAATTTACAGTTTATTTTTACAGTGTACACAAAGCACACACTATACACCGGCACACCATCCGAGCAAATAAATAGAATCATTAGTTTGCAACGCACATCGTTTACAACGCGCATTACGACTTCGACTAAATAACTCTAGAAAAAAAAATTTCATTATTTATCGCCCGATGCGCTCCTGCCAAGAAAATCCATAAACCATTCTCTCCACCGTGTGAATAACCGCACGTTGCGAATCTATCTTTACCATTGCGCGGCCGTCTATAATCGCGAGAGCCATCGAATCAATGTTAGGAACGATCCCGCAGCAATCCGGTCGAAACTATCCCGCACGCTTGGATATTAAAAGCCTAACGTGCGTTTATTTCTCACAATGATTTATCTCATCGGACTAAAAGTACAGAGACGTGTATGCGCGCCGTAGTGCTTCAAGTGCGTGTGCTATATATCGCATACCTTTCGAACGCACCCGATCTCCGTCTGCCCGGCAGCGGGCAGCGTCCGTCTGTTTTCTATACCGAGGAGAACGTAGATCGATAGGTGGATCTGTGTGCACAGTGGAACCCCGTTTATCCGCGGTAATGTGGGAAGAGCGTAAGTCGGATAAGTGAAATCTCGAACTACAGGGATAACATACGCAACTCGTAACCACATCATATTACCGAAGTTCTTAATTAATTACTTCAGTTCATCCAGAAAAAAAAATTATTTGACGGCTACCGTTTATTAAGATTAAGTAAAATATTTATTTGATTAAAAAAAATATTTATTTAAATCAAATAAATGTTAAATAAATATTTATTCAAATCAAATGAATGTTAAATGAATATTTATTTAAATCAAATAAAAATTTTTGTGGGTGTTGGATGTTTCTAGAGTTCGTTACAACCATAAAAATTTAAAGGTTTTTTAAGCGTCAAGCCTTCTTTTTTCGTTGAGGAGGAATGACGTTCGGTTAAATGGCGATTCGCAGGGATAACGTTCGTCCAATTACTGTTTCAGAGAAGAGTAACATTCGCTTAAGTGAAGATTCGCAGTAATCAGGTTTCAAAATTTTAAGATTCGGAAAAGTAACGTTTCGGAAGTTTCGACTATTCGGATGAAATGCGTTTGTGCCCATCACTTTGGGCTACACGACAATTCGGCCAATTGTAGTTTCGGCACAATGGTTTGGCTCCACTCAATTCAAACTTGTACTATATATATATTTAAAAAAATAATATTAGCTTGGCATAAATATAAACCATTGACTCCAAAATCGGAACTGTTGTATTTGCAGCTCGCAACATAAAGACGCAGCGAATTTGTACAAATTTACGTGCGTAGCCTTTACGGTCTACCCCGCGCGTGGGCATCGCTGCTTTATCCATTTTATCCGAGTTTTCCGTATTTTTCGAGCCTCTATACCGTAAAAAAAAATTCGTATGAAATTTAATCTACTGGTACTGGAAGTTTTTATGCATAAACTGGTATATTAAATTTCGTGTACAATTGCGATGAAAAAATAACGTTCAGTATAATAAAAACATTTTAAATTCTTAATTTTTCACAATTTTCTTTAATTTTACTATGAAGGTGCTTTTTTTTAGAATTTATCTTAATTTCAATGAAAAAGTCTAAGTTTTCATCACAATTGTACCTTAAATTTAATGTGCCCGTTTTTGCATAAAAACGTCCAGTCCGGTGCACTAAGGAGGTTGGAGCGAGTGGTGTTCATTTTGCCTAAATTCGAGAAATTCGGGCAAGAATTGCAAACACTTCCCGATGTTATAAAAATCTGAAAAAATT
>JAPYZD010009741.1:0-12128 GCA_030522725.1 Ichneumoninae sp. B BG-2022a
CTTCGATCGCGATGAAGACCCCCCTCCGGAGAGATTTTCGCTGGCTCATCGGCTTTCATTAACCGGGATTGGGGCTTATATACAAAAAAAAAAAATACCGGGCTATCTTGCTCGAAGCACAGAGTCACCGTCCTCTGGCAAATTGATGATACGCCCACTCGATGCCCGACGCACGAGCGGGCAAGATATATCCGATCGAAGAATGAATATATCACATCGCACACACACACACACACACATACACACACGCACGTGTTTCGTCTCGTTACCTCGAGATCGTTGTATTTTCGATAACTCGCCGATATCGACTTTAGAATTTTGAAACCGTGAAAAAGTTTCGACGACATTTTCATATTTGCAACACGTCATTGACGTAATTAATTAAATTTATGTATTGGAAAAGAGTATAGAATTTTTTTATTTTTGTTTCTTAGTGTCGATGGGAATTTTGGGACATTTCGTCGATATTGAAATATGGAACACTCGGTACTTTTGTATTGATAAAAAGGGTTGCGAGAGAACATTTTTTTTTTTTTGGGAAAATTGAAATTTTTTACCTCGTCCAAACCGAAGTCAGTCGGTAATAGAAACTGCAATTAATTCTTTTCGTAGATGCTAACCATTCACAGTTTAAAAAAAATGTCAGCCTAATCGGTTACTGCACGAAGAATTTACTTTCGAACCTAAATTGCCAACTTGGCCATTTGTCATAAAAAAATGATTACAGTTTTCGTTACCGACCACGGTAACCGCACTTGGTCGGTAACAGAAACTATAATTAATTTTCACGGCTGCTGACCATTTCCGGTTAAAAAAAGGCACCCTAATCGGTTATTTCGCGTAGAAATTACTTTCGAACCTAAATGTCCAACATAGCCATTTCTAATTAAAAAAAGATTACAGTTTTCGTTACCGACCACGGTAACCGCACTTGATCGGTAACATAATCTGTAACAAATTTTTTTCACGACCACTGACCATTTCCGGTTAAAAAAAAGTCACCCTAATCGGTTACCGCACGAATAATTTACTTTCGAACCTAAATGGTCAGCAATTACGATATCAACAAAATTAATTACAGTTTTCGTTACCGACCGCGGTAATTCGCATCGCCTTAAGTATATTGACAGAGTAGCGCGGGTACCGCGTTAAGCATGCGTGTCGCCGTAATTCTCGTGAACAGTGTTTTTCCAAGAAATTATAAAGGGCACAGTTTATAAAATTTACATCAGGCTGACGAGAGGGCATCGAGCGTTTGTCTCGATCGCGCACCTGTGGCTATTTCCTCATTATACGGCGACATTAACGTGGATAATTGATATCGGTCCACTTATCCCCCCCCTCGCTCGCATCCATCGCCTTAACTACCGAGAGCCGTTCTAAATCGCTCACCGTTTTCTCGTAATGACAACCACGATGGGTAAAACGTTGAATCGCGGTCGGATCGCTAATTAGTCCGAGTACCGCGTCAGTGAACGACAATCGATTTGACCCCTTTCATTAGCGCTAATACGCCGAAGACAATTCAATATCGGTCCCTTCGTCATCCCGATGCATCGCGTGAGAATAACCGTTTAAATCAATGAAATCAATGAATCTTTTTTATATTACATAAACTCAATTTTGAAACGATGTTAACGTCGTTAATTAAATCGTGAAAATTTAATTTGGAAGCCACTGCGGCTTCTCGACGACGAAGCGCTGTCACTTAAATCCACTATCGGAATTTTACCGCATCAATGTCAATAATCTTTAAAGTACTCAAATTGGAATTCATTAAACGGTCTGGTGCTTCTTCTCCTTTGAGACAAAAATTATCTTTCTGAAATGCTTGACACATTTCTGAATGAATAATTTACGAATAATGTCAAATTTTCGATCTTTAGAGAGGTATCATTTTTTATTATTTAATTATGAATTCTTTTGAATAAAATTTAGTAGATATATATTTTTTAAATAAGTGTTTTATCTACACAGCGGATTTGCAATACTGGGCGTTAAAGGAATAACGTTATTTTATCGTGCCAAAGTTAACCATATTTTACCATATTACTTAACGACAATAATTTTAAACTCAATTTTAATTTTAAATAATTAATTTCCAATTTCTTATAATGGTAAATTAATTATGAATTCAACATATAAAGAATCACGAATTGTCAAATCCTCTCGATGATGATTACGGTCCAGATTGGCGAGAATAAAAAAAATGAATGCGTTTAGCAGTGCAGAGACAATTTTGTCAAAGTCCTTTTCCGAAGTATCGCTGACTCAAGCTCAATTCCCGATCGTCTCCACCCCTTATCGGGCCTCGGGCAATAGCGTTGCGAAATACTCGCGCGGGCCGGTTCAAAAATTGTCCGAGACGTCATCGGGGGAGCCCCGTTGCGAGGACGAAACGGACAATTTCTCTGCCAGTGAGAGACTCTCCTTTTTTTCTCTCCCGCTTTCGTTCTTTTATCCTCGAGTCGAACGGCGAAGCAATAAAAAACAGTCCAGTCAGCGGGGCGTGGACCGATAGTGCGAGGGGTCCCGTGGACATCCCGAGGCGGACTTTGCCCGGAATCGGCCAAAATTTTACCGGAAGTCGAACGGAGCTCTGAGCAATTTTTTTTTTTTTTTTTTTTTTTTTTTTTTCTCTTTTCGCTTTTTGCTTTTTTTTTAATAGGAAACACTTTCCGGCCCCGTTGCTTATCGTGCAGAGTGCATAAAATTCCCGAAGGTTCGCCCAACCTACCTCGAAAAGGTGTGGTCCGAGACGACAGTTGGAGCATCTTCTTTCCGTTCCGCGAACGTCGACAAGCATTTTTTTTCATCCCCGCGCTGGGGGTTACGGAGGTTGGAGCGAGTGGTGTTCATTCTGCCTAAATTCGAGAAATTCCGGTAAGAATTGCAAACTCTTCCCAATGTTATAAAAATTTGAAAAAATTCATACTTATTATAGGCACTGAAAAGATTCATTTTGCACAATAATAATTTCAAAATGTTATTAATAAATTGTTGAAAAAAAATTGTTCATCGAAATAAGTGGTAACTCAACTTTTTTTGCAATTCTTGCCCGAATTTCTCGAATTTAGGCAAAATGAATACCACTCGCTCCAACCTCCTTAAAAAAACACCGGGTCGTTTCGCTGAATCGCCGAAAACTCTTTTTCGCCACAAAAAATGGATTAAATATTTTGTTTACTAATTTTTTTTTATTAATATTGTCATGCATTTTTCTCGATGATTCGCGAAACTGACATTTATCATTTTTTATTATTCGGACCAATTGTTACACTATAGGAGATTCGAGTTTTTTTTTGTTGATTTAATAATGCCAGTTATTTCGATATAACGAGGTCGACACATCGAAAATTTTATTCCATTTCAAAGTAATTGCCGTCCGGTAATCGTGTACAAAATTCCAGCAGATATCGGCGGATTAAACAGTCGATAATTACATAGATTTTTTTTTTTTTTTGTAGTGTTCGTTGTTTTTTCACCTTATTCGGTTCCATCTACCCTGTGCTAATGAATAAACGAAGTCATTTTTTTTATTGCTCCAAAATTAAACATCGGTAGCTGTGCGATTTTTTTACGAAGTGGCCGTATCGAAAATTTAATTAAATTCTCCGTTTAATCGACGTTTAATTACCGTTGCTAAAACGCGACCGATATTATCATCTCGTCGAACGATAAATTCGATGCATTAATTCAAGGGATCAATGTATCGGGGAATTAATCGGAGAATATATTATCATAAATGTTCCTATCCAAATTCCGTTATCGTCATCGATCGGCAAATCGTTAAAGCTGCAAATATTATTAGGCGAGCCAAACGTTCAAAAAAAAATAAATGAAGACTGAAATTTTTACATTGCTTTCTCATGTCATTTACTTCGGTTCACAAGACTTTTATGAAAGGCATTCTCCGAAGCTTCGTCCTTGAAAAAAATAATCGTTTGAAACATTTAAAAATTCTCAATCCTTTGAACGATCGAACTTTTTATCGATTACAGAAATACGTCTTTAATATTTGAATCCTTTTTCTGTTTCTTTTTTTCCACAAAAATTCATTCCAAGTATCCACAAAAATGACCACATTAATTTAAAAAAAATTAGATAGTGTATCAATAGGAAAAAATCATAAATAAAGGGTTGATCTCTTTAAGCCTTGTCGTAAAAATTGGCTAATCGGTCGCTCGAGTCGCTACTATTTGGAGTGATTTCACATTTTCTATTTTAACACAAATCTCACTAACGAACTCATACCGTTTATCAGCTTACAAAATATCATCGACATTTAATTTATGCATTTTATTTATTTATTCATTTATTTATAACTTAAAAATAAAAAATAAAAAAATAAAAGAACAAAAAAATAATAATCTGTTCGACGATTAAGTCCCATCGTTGGAGAAATCCGGTCAATCGGATAGCCCGAGATTTCATCTCGGCAGTGAACAACATTTAATTAAATTTGAAAAGTATATCAATACGATAAAAAAAAGTCTTCGAAATACTCAACCCTTTACTCCTTATCGTAAAAAATTGGCTAATCGGGCAGCTCGAGTCTACAAAACATTTTCCACTTTAATAAAAGTCTCACCAACAAACTCATGCAGTTCATAAAAAAAAAAATCCTCGACGTTTCTTTCTTTCTTTATAACTTAAAAGTAAAAATAAAAACAATAAAAAATCAAAATAATAAAAAATCAAAATAATAAAATAAAAAAATCAAAATAAAAGACCGAAAAATAATAATCTGTTCGACGATTAAGTCCCGTCGTCGAAGAAATCCGGTTAATCGGCTGGCCCGAGATTTGATCTCGTCGTGTGGAGGTCGAGAGTCTTATGCGGCTGGAGTGGAAGTTGCGCCCGGGTTCACGGGGGTTGATGGCGTAGGATGCCTGCCGGTGATGCCGGTCCACGACGGCGCGGGGCCGTCTGCCCGGGGCTTTTGAAGAGAAACCCCCGGGGGGAGAAAGAGAAGGAGCCAGGCGAGAGCCGCGGAAAGACATAAAGAGGGGGAGCGAGATAGAAGCTGTACAAAAGCCGCGGTAGCGAAAGATATCAGTATCGTTCCTCGACGCGATGCGGTGTAATCAGCGAGCCACGCCCATCGGCACGAAGCTTTCCTCACCGAAGAACCGCCCACTGCAGCAATTACATCCCGAAGTCAGCGAGCACGAGAGAAAGAGGGGAACGCGAGCTCCCAGCATCATCTTCCCCCCCCCCCCTCCCCCGCCCCCCTCCCCACCCCTCCCTACTTCAGAGATTTCCTTCGTCGAAAATGTACTCGACCTCCCACTCTCCCGGCGAGAGCCGGTACTCTCTATCTCTATCACGCAATTTCCGACACCCTCGCGAACACAGATTTTCACCCTACCTATACGCGCTGGGGAGAGTGGGGCAAAATGAATGTGGGGCAAAATGGACTTGGAAATTTCATGAAATTTTTGAAATTTTGGGAATTCTGTAAATTTGAGAGCCAACTGTGAGAGCCCAGATTGCTGGCTGCACTCGGCTAATAAGGTCCATTTTGCCGCGTATCATTTTTTTTTTTGTATTCATAGGGTTGATATATTTATTGACTAGAAAATTATTAGTTTAGACTAGAAAATTATTTTTTACTTTTTTATTTCTGATTTCCGACACCTGCGCGAACACAGGTTTTCACCCTACCTATATGCACTGGGGAGAGCGGGGCAAAATGAATGTGGGGCAAAATGGACTAGGAAATTGCATGGAATTTTTGAAATTTTGGGTATTCTGTACATTTGGGAGTCAACTGTGAGGGCTCAGATTGCTGGACTCCGGTCGGCTAAAGTGGTCCATTTAGCCCCATCTAATTTTTTTTTGTTTTTTTAGGTTCGATACATTAACTAGAAAATTATTAAACATTATGCAGAATGTAAAACGTCAATTTATCAGAATTTGTATCTATTAATTTTCGTAACCATAGCAGAAGAGTCCATCTTGCCCCATATTTTATTTTAATTTTTACTCAACAAAGTCTCGCCGAATAGGAGTGACTGATGCGTTTTAAGTGTTTTGAAGATAATACCAATATCTCGCGCAAGTCGAGAAACCACTCAGGATCCCTCTGGTCCATTTTGCCCCACTCCCATTTATACGTATATCTATATGAAAACCTCGATGTCGGGTTCTCACAATTTCTCACACTTGCCCGCTGCTGCTTTTCGCACTCGACTGCGAAAATTTTCGTGGATTCACACACACACACACACATGAGGACAGACAAACACACCGACGAGGATTTAACGGAGAGCATTGTTTTCTTCTATTTTCCGGAAGGATCCGAGTGAAACGAGAGCTCCACCGACACTTGCTTCCTTCCTCCACTTCCTGTGGCGAGAAACTCCCCGTTGTCACCGAGAGGAAGAAATTCTCTTCATCCCCCCCCCCCCTCCCCCCGCCTCTTTTTGTCTCAATTAGAACAGTCTAGCGGAGTGCTCGCTTTTGCTCGTCTCCTCGTTTTCCAACGACAATTAACTCGGGAGACAGTACTTAACGCTTGTGTCTCTATGTTTGTACTTTCGGACGACGATGTCGCCGAAGCACCGAGACACTTTGTCACGAATGCAACGGAAAAGCCCGGAGAGAAATTTTACGAAAGAATTTTATATTAATCGAGCGATTATTAATTTTATTATCGTACAGTTTTGTATCAGTCCTTCTGACAAGGGATTTTATTTTTTGGATCATTCATTTTATTACTGTAGCGTTTTTATCTGTCGTATATTCGATAAGGATTTTTTTTTGGGCGATTGAGTTTATTATCGCACAATTTTTTTAAAGATGTATTTGATGAGAATCTTTTTTTATATGCATTTTTTTTCGATATTTGCGAGTAATGGAAGTGATAAATTTCATTCCTCGCAAGGATCTAAAAAATAGTTGTTTGACTGGAGGTTTTCTTTTTTTTACACATGTTTTATTTATCGAATATATTTTATAGGGATTTCTTTTCGAATTGTTAATTTTATTATCGCACAATTTTTTTAACGATATATTTTATGAGGATTTTTTTAATGCATTTTTTTCGGTCCTTGCGAGTAATGGAATTGACAAATTTCATTCCTCGCAAGGATCTAAAAAATAGTTGTTTGACTAGAGGTTTTCTTTTTTTTTTACACATGTTTTATTTATCGAATATATTTTATAGGGATTTCTTTTCGAATTGTTAATTTTATTATCGCACAATTTTTTTTATCGATATATTTAATGCAGTTAAAAAAAAAAGTTTCGGATCTTGCGAGGAACGAAATTTGCTCAAGAAAATCGTTGAACAGCCATTGTGTGCTATCGATAGTTTTTGAGCCACGTCGAAGGGGCAAAGAAAGACGAAGGAAAATCGCTCGCTGAATCCAGTGGGAGGCGACGCCCCGATGGAATTACGAGAATGAGACATTTTTCTCGCTGCGCGAAGTGTAGGATGATTTAATGTGTTGCAGGGCAAGGGACTGTGGAAAATAAGGAAGTATGGGATTCGTTCTCGACACTTGCGAGCTTCGCGAAATCGAAAAGAGTTTGGCCCGACGCCCAACGATTATCCGTTCTGGATTTAACGTTTTGGACGTTTTCGTTCTCGTATTTCGGTGGGATTAAATTACGAGGGTTCAGTGGCAAAATTGAAATTTTATTATCGGCAGATTTTTTTTTTCAGTAAACCTTAACCTATCTAGATTGAATACATTAATTTCGAAGAGATTGTACGAATTTTGAATTCATTTACAAATTACGAAAATTCAAAGTTATTCCTGTAACATCTTTCCTCGTCGCAACTATTATTGTGCAAAATTTTACATCTCCCTCCACGAAATCTGTCACTTCCGGTTTGAAAATTTAATTCTTTGACCAGCAGTGACGTATTTCCGTTATGACGTCACTTCCGGTCGACAAATTAGATTTTCAAACCGGAAATTACGTATTTTCGGTGTGACGTCACCTCCGGTCGAAAAATCAGACTTTAGAATCGGAAGTGACGTATTTTCGGTGTGACGTCACTTCAGGTTGAAAAAGGAGATTTTCAAATCAGAAGTGACGTATTTTTAGTGTGCCGTCACTACCGTTTGAAAAAAATGTGATTTTCAAATCGAAAGTGACGTCACGATCTAATTCCCGTGTGACATCATTACCGGTCAAAAAATGAGTATTCGAACGCGTGACGTCACATGCGTTCGAAAACGAGTGCTTTTTTATTTTTGTTTCCCGCGACAGAATTCCCGAAACACGCTCATTCTTCCCCGGCTAATTTATTAAACGATCCGAGAATCGGGCGAAACAAAGTTCGACCGACGACCCGCAACAAGCAGAAATAATCGACGCGACCCTTCGACGTGATTTCTCCTTTCCCACAGTCGCACCGCGCCGACGGATCGGGGAGCAATTTGCCCGATCCGGACTCGAAGTGGCCGTGAAATTGCGCAAACAGTCGCCTCGAGTGCGCGACGAATTTTACGTTACGACCAACTGTGAATGGCCCCGTTCTCCATTATACGACTCCCAAAGCTTTTCTCATTCTCATCCCGACCAAGGAATCTTCTCTTGTATCGCGCCGAGGGCGCCTCAATAATTCATGGGCGAATTCATCAACCACCGTCGGGTGAATCGGGTCACATGCAATCTCCCTCACCATCGCATCGACCATTAACCATTAATGTTTAAGGAAACTTTTATTCTCAGATTTTTTTTTTCCAATGAACGATTATAAATTGAAGCGTCGCGGCTAAAAGAATTACATGCGCCGAGTCAAGTTTGTGAATAATAAATAATGGCCATCCGCACTTTTACCGTATCGGGTCGTCTATGTTTGAAACACACAATCTCTATTTCACGCTAAAAGTGGCGAATACTTTTTCTATTGCGTTTCTACACTGTTAAGATAAATTGTAAACTTAATGTACTGGAACTTGAAATTTGCATTACTCATATTAATTAAGCACTAATGTACTTTGCTTGTGAAATAAATATACCAGATATTAAAATGACAAATCTTTTGCTTGAAATTTACAAAAATTTAATGAAAAATACAAATTTTACTGTAAAATTGCAACGCACATGTGTTTAAAATTTCAGAAACGGTTTATGTAAAAAAGCTTCCAATACTGTTCATTAATTTTCAAACAAAATTTTTTACAGTGTATGCCAACGCTTGCTTATCCGAAAAATGTGCACATGTTTGTTCCAAAACAGGCGCCAGATCACGAAATAAACAACTGTATCTTTATATCTATGTTGATTAATCGGGGTGGGCATATTAAGGTAAATCTTGCGAATGGATTTCTTCGCACAAGTGTCAGAGAAATGAGCAAGTTCCAAGCGAATCGGGTCACATGCACTCTCCGCCCTATCACATCGATCATCGACCGTTAACGTTTAAGGAATTTTTTTTTTTCTTCGATTTTCGTTTTCCAATGAAACATTATAAATTGACGCGCTGCGGCCAAAAAAGCATATCTGTGGCCAGAGTTCAGTTTTTGAATAATAAATAATGGCCATCAATCTTTACCATATCTGGTCGTCTGCGGGTTTTAAAAATACTTTCTCTATTTCAGGGTAAAAGGCAAACATTTCACACCTGCTTATTCCATAACAGTGTCTATGTGGGCTGTATTAACCACTCTTAGCACATATCGACGTATCGAAATATCTTTCACCCTCGCAGCTTCTCAGTGCATTGGGTCACATGCACTCTCTTGCCCTATCACATAGACCATTAACTATTAACGTTTAACGAAACTTTCAGTCTTCCAATTTCCTTTTTTCAATGGGCAAAAGGAATCCACCCCGATATGCTATATGGGAGATTATCGAAATCCACTTTTATATGCTATGAAACCCGAAATCTGGAGAATATAGCGTATCAGAGTAATTTAGGATTTTTGAAATCCACTTTTATATGCTATGAAACCCGAAATCTGGAGAATATAGCGTATGGGAGTGATTTAGGATTTTCGAAATCCACTTCCATGTGCTATGAAAGCCGAAATTTTGAGAATATAGCATGTGAGAGTGATTTAGGATTTTCGAAATCCACTTTTATATGCTATGAAACCCGAAATCTGGAGAATATAACGTATGAGAGTGATTTAGGATTTTCGAAATCAACTTCCATAATAAACACACTTTCTGTATTCTAGGCCAAAATCGGTAAACACTTTCGCCACTACGTTTTTCCTCCACCGCTGCTTATCCCAAAACAGTGCCTACGATGATTAATAGCGATGGGCCATATTAACAACTCTCACCCCACATCAACCTACCAAAATATTTTCCATCATCGCAACTTCCGAGTGACCCGACCGACTCTTTTTCCAAGACGCTACCAATGCTTCCTTCTTTTTCTCTATTTCTTCCATCTCCCATCCAAGCCGTCGATCTTCGAAAACCTCGTACACTACTTGTCGGCGAAAGTTGACAAATCAGCTAAAGTGGGAGTAGTCCAGAAACCGCAAATCATCGATGACAAATAGTCCGTGGGCGCCCCCGGAGTGACCATTGTCCAGAGGGTCGTAAAAGGTGAGGGGCCAGCAAAGGCGGGGAGGGGGGGGGGGTTGTCTCTATACTCTACACACTATACATTCAGCGAAGTCCATCGCGAAACTTCGTAAAAAAAAAAAAGAAAAAAAAAGATCTTTAGCGACTTGTGTACTCTTCTCTCGTCCGGTATTTCCCGGTAACTTCCTACAGCTCTTCTATAGGAACATATTTCTATCTATGCATCTCGACAATGGCACGAACCTCGGGCCACGCGGATATATTTCAACGTCCGTATGCCGGAGGGTTCACCGGAGGCGTCCACGTGCCTCCGTTTCGTGGCCTCTTACATCTTCGCCCAACAAACTCCCGCTCGACTTTTGTCATCGAACTGGTGCGGATCTCGCCGTCGGCCGCTCCGCTCTCGTTGAGCTCTGTGGCCCGATGGATATTGTTATTGTGCGACTCTGCGGTCGAAGAATCGACCGTTAGGGGCCATTGTACCCTCCGCAGCTCGGTCGAACTTCGCCGCCGTAGCCGGAAGAGAGATTGAGCCGGAGCGTTCCCGACACTTTTGCGGCCGATCCGGTGAGTTAGGTCTTCTGCTCCGGGCACGTAGGAGGACATCCTCGGGGCTCTTCGAGGCACAAAGCGACGCTCTCTAGCTTCATGCCTTGGGGGGGGGGGGGGGGGTAGGGGGGGGGGCGAGATCGATCACGACTACACGTTCGATAGTTTTTGGTACCCAAAGTACCAAAGCAGTTTTAGGTACCCAAAGTACCAAAGTAGTTTTAGGTACCCAAAGTACCAAAGTAGTTTTAGGTACCCAAAGTACCAAAATAGTTTTAGGTACTTTAAGTGCCAAAGTACTTTTAGGTACTTTAGGTCCTAAGGTGCTTTTAGGTAGTGCAAGTACTACAGTACGTTTAGGTTTATTTTTATTTTTATAAAAAACGGCAAGAAGAATCTATCCGCCGCTCGGTTGTACTTCGCCGCCGTAGCCGGAAGAGAGATTGAGCCGGAGCGTTCCCGACACTTGCGGCCGATCCGGTGAGTTAGATCTTCTGCTCCGGGCAGAAGAGACATCCTTGGGGCTCTTCGAGGCACAAAGCGACGCTCTCTTGCTTCTTGCCGGGGGGGCGGGGGGGGGGGGGGCGACTACAACACTTACACCCGCCAGGAAGTCCGACACGCGTCGAACTTTCTTTACTTATTTGATTTTAATAAATATATGCGCGAGTGACAAACGCGCAGTAATACGTCAAAAAATAAGTTAAAAATTATATTACTCTAGAAGACAAATATGAGCAAGCTGTACAAAACCACGGAATTGTTAATTTAAACCAAATTTCATTTATATACTGTTATCTGAATTTATTATGTAAAAGGGCATGTCCCGTAAATAAATAAAATAAATAAATAAATAAATAGATATTTGTTTGGTTTTAAAAAATATTTATTTGATTTACAGAAATATTTTTTTAAGCGACATAAAAATATATTTGCGCGTGCCGGTGAAATACATTATTTTTCTGGGTGTATTTTGCTTTCTTTGGAATCTAGGAGGACATCCTCGGGGCGCTTCGAGGCACAAAGCGACGCTCTCTTGCTTCTTGCAGGGGGCGGGGGGGGGGGGGGGGGGG
>JAPYZD010009744.1:0-10027 GCA_030522725.1 Ichneumoninae sp. B BG-2022a
ACGAAAAAAGAAAAAACATTGTAGCCACAACAAACCACTATCAAACAAAAAATACAAAAAAAAAAAAAAAAAAAAAAAATGACGAAACAACAAAACCCGCTAATCCCGCGCACCTGCCCGTAAATCTTACAGCGTCACTCGGGGAGGATAAAGCCTGATGCGCCGGACATTTGCGTCGTATTAGGCTTCCACCGTCGCGAACATTTCGTGACAAGGATTCAGCTCACCGTATGCGATTCTGGAACGAATCCGTGGGGCGAGATAATGGCCGGTCGGACGCGATGAGCAAAACGGTATCCTTCTTCTCGTAGACGAGTGTCTAATTGCGGGACTAGAATTTCTCTATTCCCCCCCCCCCCCCTCCCTCTCCGGGCACCGCTAATGTCAGGTGACGTATAGTATATACACATCGCGCACACAGCATTACATTTTCCTTCGAGGAATTAAGAAATTTCGTTTAATTCGTAGTTTGAGATCGTGGCTGTGCAGCGGCGTGCAGTTTGACCTCGCTGAATCACTCTGATGCAGCATCGGTAGTGGCGCGCCGCGATCTCCAGCGGGATCCATCCGGGGCTCGATGCCCCGAGCCTTTCCCGAGAAAATAGCTCTGGTGGTTTAGCGGTTTTTCATAAGCCTCGCGAAAAGTTTCAGTGGCGAGAGCGGCGAAGAGTTGAAACGGGAGAGCATAAAGCTGCAGATTCTCGAGAGCCAAATGCCTCGGATGGAGCTTTGGCTGCGAGTAAGGCTTTTGTTCCCGCACTCCACTTGACGCGGCAGCAGCTTCACCATTTTTTTCTGTCGCACTCTCGCCCCGTTTTCTCTTCTCGTTTTTTTTTTTTTTTTTTTTTTACTTTCCCCCCCGGCCATCTTTCTACCCCTCGTTTTCGACCTGATGACGATTAGAATTCCTCGAACGTTCAGTACCGTAGACGTCCGGAGGTCTGAATACAATGAAACGATGAGTCAGCATCAAGATTTGAATCCCTGGCGTTTATCGCGTAGAATGGTGTCCAACACTTCGGTAGCGAACAGCGTTCGTGAATCGGAGAGTTCTCTCTATAATTGAGTATCTGATAAAAAAAAATTAAACGCTTTTTATCCAATTATGGGATATTTTCACCTCGCGCGCATGCACGCGTCCTCCTGTCGTGCCCGATTATGCTACAGGATAAATTGTGACGTACTCGAACGGGGTCTATTGCTGTCGTTTGAACGCATGACTGGACCGGACACTTTCATCCTGTCGGACAGTCGATTCTGGTTTTCTATGGCTCGAACGTTTGCAGGTTCAGTAGCGACAGTTCAACGATGACCAGTCACCTCCTTTAATTGCCCACCGGCGAGTCCTCGGTGAAGTTAAGCCAATCGGTCGATTGTCGCGGTATCGGGCGTCCGGGCTTGGACCACCGGGTTTTACGGAGAATAATAATTGGTTGTCCCAACCAACTGCGCGGTTAAAGACTACTTCGTCGAACCAGCACATTAGTTTGTCGTCAGACAATTAATTTGTTTGATTAATGGACTGGGCCGGGACGTAAACTGTTTAGCAATAAAGTAATTGGTTGGCAACCAACTAATTTGTTCGCTCAGTCAATTAATTCGTTCACCCAAGCGAATTAATCGCCCGGAGCTTATTCAACCGTGCAGTTGGCCGGAGTAACTCATAACTTTTTGTTCCGTGTCAAAGTTACGTGAAACTTCTTTCATGAATCACCTCGGGGTAAAAAGTCCCCGAACGTTTATCCCAGATGATAATGACGACATACAGACTCGAGAAACTTAAGTAAGTGGTTTAAATTAAACACGCGTTCCGACGATTCCAGCAATTTTCCTTCCGTGCAACAACTAAACGGCGCGGACGAATGAAAAACTTAATAACGATTGACGCCGCAGGAGTTTCTTCGTGAAAAATCGTGGGTTTTTTTTCGTATTATTCTTGCATCGTGAACTCGACCCGTGAGCAACGCGTTTTGACGCATAAAAGGCCGATAGGTGGCCGATAATAGCACGCGATATATAATCGATAAACGGTCGACCTGTATACATTCTTTCAGCACAAAGTTCTGCCGCGCAACGTGTGTATTCAAGGAATCAAAGGTCTTTGAATAATTGACGGGTTGCTGCGGCTCGTGATTTTCTATTCCTGCCTCTTTCCATCCGCTCGCGAGTCAGCTTCCCGTCCGAGAGCAACACTTGACTCGGCTCAGGAGTTTCTATCTCGATTCCTATTTTTTTTAAGTTCTTATTTTATTTTTTATTTTCACCATCGTCTCTCTCGCTCGCGTGCTCGAGGAAACGCGGAATAATTGACGACCGCGGAGACCAGGTGGCTCGGTAGGGGAGCCTCGCAGATTAGAGAGGATTTTGCAGGTGTTCAGCAGGTAAATTCGCGAATCGGTTTGCGTCGGGCGCTCGAGCGCGCACGCTCCCGCGATGAACGGAAAGAGGAAAGAAGAAACAAGAAGCAACAGCCGCAGCATCAGCAAGAAGAAGTTGGTTCCCGTTTGTGCTGCTGCTGGTTGCTCCTGTTGCTTCTGCTGCTACTGCTGCGGGGTTCCGATCACAATTAAGATAGAGCTACCGCGAGAGGTGGTGCACCGGCGCACGATAAGGGACCTTCCTCGCCCAAGTCTCGGCAACGTCTTATTGCCGGCGGCTTCCTCCAAGTCCCTTTTCCCCCCATCGCCGACTCGGGCAAGCAGCGGCAGCAGAAACTAAGGAAGCCGCGTTTTAGCCGGATTTTAAATAAAATTCCGATTCTCCAATACTGTTCGGCAATTAGGCTATCGAAGCCAACGTCCAGTCCCCGATAAAACCCGCCTCACCATCGCCAGGCAATAAAAAGGGAATCAACTTATTTTCCTTTTCAGCCGTATCGATAAAACCCCAATGGGCATTGACACGCTATCGGCCCGTATCGGACCGTACTCCGAATCGTCGAATCGATCGCAGCGAGGAGCGTTAATAAAAAAAATGCCGAACTCATTTTTTTCATGAATCAGCGAACCGCGACCGGGCGACTCGCCGATTGAACTTTGCTACCGGCGTGCGAGAACGGGGACCGGCTACGGGAACTCACATGACTATTAGTGACTTGCAGGAAAACAACGGCGACGATCGTCAAGCGATATCTTCGTCGGGTCGTGCGATCGGGAACGTTATACGTACGTACGTTGTGTAATACGATCGGAGACGGATAAACGAGGGGAGGGGATTCCCCTCGCCGTTCGGGGTCGCCGTGCGCTCGCACGCGCGGTTGTTAACTATGACTCCTGGAGCCTCTGATCGCGACCAGTGAGCGATCCGCGACACTGTTACGCTACGATCCACCGGCACCATTCAGGATTATTTATAGGAACGAAAATATTTTATTTTTTTTTCTTTTAGTTCGTGGAACTCTTTGGCATTTCGACGATATCGATAGTGTTGACATTTCGGCAACCTTTGCCGCGAAATCACGGGGCGCGCCCCCGACACTATATTATCCCATATGCAAATCGCTTATCGGACGTATGGCATAAACGCCTGGGTTGTATCCCGGTATTGTATAACGAGCCGCAAGTTTTCGGTCGCCAAGTACATTCCATCAAAAACTGATCATGCAAATGGTCTGTGGTTGTTACTTTTTTAAACCTTTTTTTATTTTTATTTTAACGAGTCTCCCGACCTGGCATTGTCCAATTAGCAACATCACTTTAGTTCCGACGATAGCGAACGTTCGTTTTTAAGGTAACTTACGACTCGCTGGGAATTTCTTAGAATCGTCCCCTTATCGCGAGAGTCTCTTTTACGTTCTGCAGCGGAGAGTCTCGCTCGCAGCTGCGGCGTATACCGCGCACCCAGTTCCGCCGTTTGTATACCTGAGAGATAGAGAGAAGGATACTTTGTACCGAAGTCCCGTCCGGCCTCTTGGTCCGGGTTACCAATTAGGCAAGCGCCTTTCGATTGGACGAGTCTCGGTCGTCGTGGCCGACGCCACCGTTGCTCGCGGTACACGGACGACTGTTTCAGATGTAAATCGGCAATAAGGCAAAGGCGGGGAGAGCGCAGCGGAGCGCAAAGAACGCGAAAAGATCCAAATTATTTTAAGCGTAATAAACAAGCCTCCGGAACATTGAGATGGAAACCGGGTTAAAAAAACTCCATAAAATTTAATAAAAAAAAATAAAAATAAACATTGAAGATCTTCCGTCGCTTCTCGATCGGCGCTGCTCCTGAGCGTCGATACTCGAACGCCGTGCGTTAATTTTTGCCCATTCACGGTCGCAGCTCATAAGCGTGATGCGCCCGTGAAAATATCCACGAAGCGTTTCGTCCGCTGGCAACCGCCGGCTATGCGAGGAGAGAGAGAACCGTAAAGACGTCTCGGTGGTCGGTGTGGAATAAAACGTCGGTTTTATGCGAAGGTGTTACCGGGAGTCCGGGGGAGGGAAGCGCGCGGGCGCGCGCGTCTCGAGATTCCTCTCCCGATAGAGACATGTTTTCAGGTATTACCCGCTCGTGGACAGGTACGGGCTCTTAGCGCTGGCGTTACGAGCCTCTCTCGGGGTGCCCGATCCGACGCCGCTTCTGCCGCTACTTATCCTCGCTGCGGCAGCATTGGGCCGAGGCAACTTCACTCTTAATCACGCTGCTCTCGAGAACCCTCCGGGCTGCTCGCAGCAGCGAACTCTAAGCGCCCCGGCTCTCTTCCCTCGCGGTATTATCGGTCCCAATCGTCGCGGACCTTCTTCTTCCTCTTCCCACCTCTTCTCCTCTGCGGGGCACCTTCGCCAGCTATATTTCGTGAATGGTATTCGGGTGCGATACCGCGGCAGTCGGCGAACCCCCGCCCCCTTCCGCTTTTACGATCTCATATACACGCTTGTTTGGTCCCCGATTTTATTAGAGATATATAATCCTGATTTTCTTTTTTTTTCTGTCGATTTTTAACGACGAGGCCAACGTACTCCTGCGCACAGTTTCCTCGCTCGTGAAACTCGACGACGTCTCCGCCATATAGCACGCAGCTTGTGACTCTGTAGGCGGCGGAAAATATGTGTAACGAGGAGTGCTTACCGTCGAGCGTCGCGTTCGATCCTCGTTTCGAATTTCACTCCTCTCGTTCACTCGCGTTCACTCCTCTTATTGGTCGGTGCGTTATCTGGACTGCGCCGTGCGCATGCGCCGCGTCATCTTCGCGCCGCGCGTCTCCCGTTCGAACGAGCGTTCCGGAGCGGAGAAATCGTTAAGAACGCCTGGCCCCCAGGCTCCCGGAAGTCCCATCGCGATGCTGCAGAGTCACGTATCCGATAAAGGAACGCGTGAAGTGCACCGCACGAACGCCTCTCCCTCGACGAGGAAGACCCCGCGACGCCGGCGAGAGGGAATATCCAGCGAGAGGCTACGCCGCACCGGCGAGTCCCGCTCGGGGAGTTCGAGCGCGGAACAGTTCTCTTTAGCCAAAGATACGTGACGTTTATCGCGAAAGACGGTACCGTAAAGGTACACATAACCCGTTCGCAGGCCTAATGTCTCTCTTCTTTTACGCTGCCTCCTCGTCGTTCGTTACGTCCCGTGTCTAAGTTTCACGTTTTCATTTACTTTTTTTTCTTCCTCATCTTTTTGTTATCCTCTCTCCTCGGCCTCTCTTTATTTCTTCGTTTCGCCAGGACTCTTTTTCTCGAGCGCGAATCGAGCCGAAGTGGGCGTAACGTAACGCGCTTCTTGCGTGCATCCGCGTCGTTCCGCAGCGTTCTCCGTGTCCGGACGTCGTCTGCATTTTCCTTTCCCGGGCTCTGATGGCTCGTAATGATCCGCGCAGGTTCCGTCCTCGTGAAATACACGACGTTTACGCTCCCCTTTCGGTATTAATGTGTCGTCTTGGACAGCGCTCGAGCGGAAAGATACTCGCGTAGGGGAGACCGGGGTGAAATGGCACAGCGGGGTAAAACGGGACGGTGAGGGCAAAACTCAATTTTCCAACAATTTTTGGATGACCCATTTTGTCCCAACGATCCATCTGGATTTTCAAACCCGTTTTGCCCCATGTACCACCATCGTCAGCATCCAAAAGTCATTGGAAAATTGCTTTTTGTCTCGTAATCCCGTTTTGCCTCGCGCTCCTCTACCGTCGCGAACGCAGGGGATGAGCGGGGCAAAACGGACCATTTTTTTTTTTACGGGACAAATAAAAAGCGGGAAAAAAAATTAGCTTACGGGCTGCCGAATAAAAAAATGTTTGTTTCAATTGTACTTTCAATTCTTACAGTTCATATGATATTGAAACAACGACAGCAAAACTGTCAAGGTGACATGTTATCGTTTCAATCCGGTATGAAATTGTACGAATTCAGAGCAGAATTGAAACAACGTTTTTACTTCATTGGCGGCCCGCAAGCAAATTTTACTTGATTCAATGATTTTTTTTTCTGTGTACGGATCCGTTTTGCTCCACTCTCACCTATTAGCAAGCAATTATCGTCGTTAGTTTGTTAGATTCGAGCCTGACTTTCTCCCGCGCAGCAGTAATTATATCTTCGACGCACGTGGAGCGATGCCTGACGATTAAGTTTTTGTTATGCAGCTCAGAATCAAACTCTCATAAAGGGGAGTCAGCGCAGAAACGCGCGTGTATCGAGTATTCCGTGCGATCGCGAATTCCGTTCGAGATAAAGGCGAATCGATAAAAGCTTTCTCGCTCCTCCCCCGAGGTGGGTATTATACGAGAGTCCTTATCCTATACGGTTATTTCGTCGTTTCGCGTATCTGGAACCTCGCTTCGACACGAGAGACGTCGACCGAAACTCACTCCTCCTCCTTCCCGGCGTTATTCTCTTATTATATCCCCGGCCGCGCTCGAACATATCGGCGAACGTCTCTTTTTCCCCGGACGATCGTTTGCACTTGTATACACGTATATGCAGGTATAGAGGCCATTGGGGGACTCGAAGTGCCGGAGGTCAGTCGTTCGTAAAATAAGTCGGTGCGTAACCCGACCTGACTGCGCCAACGTCCGAGCGGCTCGTAAGCCCGCTGTTTTTATCTGGCTATATTTCAGGATGATTCCGCGTCTTAATGTCCGCTCTCCTGCCCCGGCATCCACCTTCGCGTTCCCGACTCTCGGCCCGATGTCCGCGCGCTCGCACGAGAGGACACGATCACGGTGACAACTTAACCCGCGATACAATTTTTTTTTTTTTTTTTTTTTTTTTTTTTTTTTTTTTTTGTTTTGTTTTTTTTTTGGTCTTTGAGAGAAAAGAAGTGGGAAGGATACCGGGATCGAAGTTGCCTTTACGAGCCCGTCGCACCTTGGACGTGCGGGCGAAAGGCCGTCAACGACCGTCCCCGCATCGCAAAATGGAATCAAATGACCCGCATTTAATCGCCGGCGATCGCAAGCCCGCGCGCTCATTCGAGCGAACGAGTCGCGAGTAGTCTCTTATCAGGAGTTAAAAAAGGAGAGAGAGTCCGGTCTCGATCGATCTGTCCCCAAGGACACTTACATATATCCCGTCAATACGAATCCGTAAAATCGAAACGACCCGCGCTCGTTCCACGGATCGATCGCAATCGATTAACTAACCGGTTGGCTCGGGAGCCGGTGCCGGAGCACCTCGGTCGTTATTGGCTTGACGAGTCGAGAGTATGTTTTATGCGGAAAGTGTCGAGGCAAAATAAAAAAAATAAATAACCAAAAAAATGTATTAAAAAAATAAATAAAAGATACAAGTTATACGAGCAAAATTATAGTGTCGGAAGGGAGGGATGGAGAGAGAGAGAGTGACTGTGATGGTCGAAGTGGATCTTATCGATCCGCCAAAGCGAACGTATCGGCGAGACAGCGAGTGGGACGACGAGGTTTGCGCTGCGCCATTTATAGAGGCGCAATGTCCACCGAATCCCGAAGTGGAGGGACGGAAATGTTATCGAGAGCCTCGGCGAGACTGCTAAGTATATATCGAACGGACCCCGAGAAAACCGGTACGATAGATCCGTGGAGAGATATACGACGCGCGTGGCGCGACACTGCAGGCGATAGAGTGTCATCGTCGTCGTATTCCCTTCCTCGTCGTCTCGGTTACCCTCCCGATCGTTAAATTCGCTGATCGATCGATCCTACCGCGAGAACGGACGCGACGCTCCGACTCATCGGCATCCCGCTTATTATATCCTCATCTGCACTCGAGCTCGAGTCGGTCGTTCCGCGATCGAGTGGAAGTGACCAATAGCCGATCTAAGATCCCTCCGTTCGATTAATGTTTCGTTTTATTTATTTTTCACTTTATCAAACAAAGTTCCGATCGGGGGAAAGTGCGCTGTTGGGCGCGCCGTTGAGACTCAAAAAATCGTATGTGTACATACAATTGTGTAGGCAGAAAGCGTCGGAAATACAGTTAGCGAAAGTCAGATCTGGTGTTATAAAAAAACATTATTATTCTCTTTTTTTTCATCCCACATTCCACACGACTTAATACGCTCTTCCGTGCATTACCGCATAGGTACAGTGTACCATTTTTAGTTCTTCATCGTCGATCACCGACGGCCCAGTAATCTGATTCTTTCTTTCTGAAATTATGTTTCAAATTTGCCGGGATGCCTTTTCACCACTACATGAGAACGCACTCTAGGAAGATAACATTGAAACAGGCTTTTCTTTGAACACATAATTATACCTGAGGAAGCCGACACCTGATGCGGCCGGGATCTTCGGCTGGCAGGGCTCTGAGATATTGCATTTGAAGATTAAATGTTATTGTTGGGAGCCAATTAGATTACACAAAAATAATAAATTATATTTTCGAATTGAACCGATTTTAATTGACAAGCAACCTTATTATATAAGCGTTTGATTGGAGAAGCCAGGTGAAAATTAATTTGCAAGAATTAGCAGAATCGAACGCAGAAATTGATGGGCAAAATATGAGTTTATTAACTCGACATGGGTATAAATTAAAAAAAACTTTTACACTGTGCCGCACTGTCCCGTATCGCTGACACTTCTTGCGGCAATCCCTCCATATTTTTCCGAACGAAGAAAATGAATAAACAACGCGCGGCTCCAGAAGCCGGAGCGGCTTACATCCGTGCCTTATGAGGGGGCGGTGTATGTGATGTGCCCGGCGCGTAAGTGTACACGCCGGGTGCTCGCTTACCGGGCCAAGTGGGCAAAGGATTGCAAACGCCGACAGACCCGACACGAGGCACCGGCTCTCGGTGTTGGTGGGGTTCACGGCACGGCGGGAGGAAGATAGCCGACCGACACCGCTTGGCCGTGTCGGCTGAGGGCTGCCCGTCGAGAGAACGAGGAGGCAAGGGATCGCCGTAGAGCCGGGTACGAACTCCCGGACTCCGGGAGAAGCTACTCATCCGAGAGAGTTCCTTATATACTTGCTGCCGTTTCTGTTGTATCCTATGGCGAGGCGAGGAGAGGGCCCTCCGCGAGAAACCGAGGTGAACTCGGAGGTGATGGCCCTGGGGCGTCGGGTCACCCAGATTTCAATCTAGATACAGCATTCCTCGGTTAATTAGTACAGGCTAACCGAGCGTGAGCTCCACCATCGCCGGACGGCTCGGGATAACTTTTATCCTCCTTCCTCGCCGTCCTCTTATATACGTACGAGGCGCGTGGAAACGTGTGCGGCTGGATTATGTTCTACACCTGTATCACACGCACTAATTGTACGCTCGGCAAGATTCTTTTTTTTTCAATCCACACCATGTAAATTCGATGTCGCATCCTGGGAATTGGGAAGGGACGCATTTTGTTATTTTATAATATATGTAGGGAAGAGCGGGGCAAAATGGGCCAACGGGGCAAAACGGGGTTTTTGGCCAAAACCAAATTTTCCAATCATTTTTGGATCGGACAAGGTGGCAAAACGGGGCAGAAAAGCTTGATGCATCGATGGGGCGAATTCGGGCATCCAAAAATTATTGGAAAATGACGTTTTCTTTACTCATGCATGCAAAATCCTCGTTTGCGCACCATTCACAGGCATGCAAAATGGCTGATTCCCGCACGATACGCAAATGCGATGCGCAAAAT
>JAPYZD010009754.1:0-11982 GCA_030522725.1 Ichneumoninae sp. B BG-2022a
GGACAAAATGGGGCATCCAAAAATCATTGGAAAATTGAGTTTTGCTCTCACTGTCCCGTTTTGCCCCGCTGTGCCATTTTGCCCCGGTCTCCCCTATAGATAGTTTGTGATAGTAGGGGGGACCGGGGCAATATGGGGAAGCCAAGAAGTAAAACCTGCTACAACGATACCGATACCATAGATCCATTGCTTGTCACACAAAAATTGTATTGGCACCCGTTTTAGAAGGATGTTAAAAAAAAAACCATCTGGGGCAAAATGGGGAACCCTTCGATTTGACTCGCGGCAACTTTTGTTAGGTAAATACAAAAAGTCCTGATAACAAGACAGTCATGACAGCGAGACAGTCATGATAGCGTGACAGTCCTGACAGCTAGACAGTTCTAACAGCGAGACAGTCCTGACAGCGATAATTTTGGGGTACCCCATTTTACCCCGTATCGATATCGCGTTCGTCTTCCCCGTTTTGCTCCGCTGACCCATTTTTCCCCGGTCTCCCCTATATACTCACACTGATAAAAAAGTACAGTTGAATCAACTAAGATTCGGGCAGGGACGTTCAAATAAATATTTAGTTGGTCTAACAAAATATTTTAATGAATGAAAAATATTTTTGTGAAATCACCCAACAAATTGTTGAACTGACCAATTTTTTAGCTATACCAACAAAATATTTAGTCGAACGTCCCTGCCCGAATCTTAGTTGATTCAACCGTATTTTTTTATCAGTGCAATGGATTAAACTATACTTATAGTTACAACTATAATTTTTGGTCATTGTCGTAACTGTAAAATCCCCCCCCCCCTGGGAACTATTTACGACGTAAGTTTTTCTCAGTGTACGATGAGGAAATCATTGGAGATAAAAACATAAAGAGTGTCCAAGCGGTTCGCGCAGGACGGTAAAGCAGGAATTCGCGAGGTAGCGTTTGGAGAAACCGAACCTCGCTAGCTCAGCAATTATCGCGATGAGAAGATCAAAGATTAAAATCCATGGGTTGAAATTGAAGTAGAAAAAGAAGGTCGAAAGAAAGACGGAAATTTGTAGTTGAGGTGTGTATTCCTGAGCCGTCGGAGGAGGGCGCGCATTATTCGATGCGTCTGGCGCGTAGTCTTCGCCGAGCGTACGAAGAAGTACGAACGGGGCACATCGTCTGCGTACTGCACGGGTGGTTGTGACCGGGTCGTGTACGTGTTCGATGTACAGTGTGTTCAGCAGGTAGTCTAGCGACAAAGGATTCGCGTCTCGGTCTGGCGGATTACGTCATTTTCCAAGCAAACCAAGCGAGCATGGAATCGCGTAGCTCTCCACCGTAGTCCCGAGTGAGAGGCGAGCGTCTGCTGGCATTATCCCCGTCTAGCGCTTGTCTAGCCACTTTGATTCCGACACTACTGACATACACACGCCGAGCCGCCGTTAGGTGCGGCCTGGATGCCGGTGTTCCGTATATACTGTCGTTCGGTGGAATCGCAACGCTTTACCTACTTCGAGCGCCGCTCGCTTTTAGCAGCTTCCGATCGTTCCATTTTTTTAATACCGGGGGATTCTCCAGTTCTGTTCGATTTACGTAATCGGAACTGACTGCTCGGTAGTGTTTAGATCGAACCGAACAATTTTAGGTTTGAGACACTTTGGTTTTTTTTGTAAGGGTTTTTCAACACTGTTTGTAATGGTAATTACTTTGGGACGCTTGAGGTCACATAGTTATTTTATGGTACATGGTCCAATAGTTGCTATAGGGTTCAGATGCCGATAGTTGTTATCTGGTACCTAACCCAACAGGTAGGGGAGAGCGGGGCAGAATGGGGCAATGGGGCAAAACGGGGTTTTTGGGCAAAACTAAATTTTCCCATCATTTTTGGATCGGACAAGGTGGCAAAACTGGGCAGAAAAGCCTGACGTATCCGATAGGGCGAATTCGGGCATCCAAAAATTATTGGAAAATTACGTTTTGCCCAAAAACCACGCATTGCCCCGTTGCCCCATTTTGCCCCGCTCTACCCTACTACGTTCCATAGCCTAATAGTTACTATATGTTTCATAGCGTAATAGTTACTATATGTGCCACGGCCTCATAGTTATTATTTGATTCATAGATCGATAGTTACTATTCGGTAAATAGCTCAATAGTTACCATATGTTCCATGACATAATATTTACTATATGTTCCATGGCCCAATAGTTACTATTTAGTTAGCAATCCGGTAGTTATTATTTGGTCCCTAACCCAATAGGTACTATATACGTTCCATGCCCTAATAGTTACTATATGTTTCACGACCTAATAGTTACTACAGGTTTCATGGCCTAATAGTTACCATATGCGCCATGGCCCAATAGTTATTATTTGTTCCATGGCCTAATAGTTACTATTTGGTCCACGGTCGGATAGTTACAATTTGGTCCATGGCCTAATCGTTATTTTTGGTTCATTAGCCAATAGTTACTATCTGGTCAGCAGCCCAATGGAGAAAGATAATAGTAACAGTAAATGTTATTTTTTTTCCATCGTTATGAAACACGGTGTCTCTGTTTTTTTTTCACTCGCAAGATGGAGTCCTCCGAGTAGCACTAAAAATTACGAATAATGTTTTTTTCTCCCCGTACTTTTTACTTCCTATTCCCAATGGAAATTTGTCCAATACGTATTCCATATGAATCCACAGCTTATTTAACTTTTCACGCCTCCTCGCGCCTCGTCACTCTGCGACAACGAGCAGCGTTAATGCCAAACACAGTGAAACACATGTAAGTTCACTCCTCGGACCTTTTATAATAATAAGTTCTCTCCGTGTGTATCAGCGAATGCACGGCAACGAAAATATAAAAGTGATAAAAATAATATTAAAAAAAAACAAGAAAAAGCATCCAAGTTGCAGCATGAACGAGTTCTGTTCTCTCTTTCTCCGGGAGCTCGTGTGCAAGGATACACTAGAGCAAAGTGCGCGTGAGACAAGAAACCCCATATGCACACCACGAGGAGGGTGTTTACAGGGGTCTACTTCGCTGCTGGTACTTCGGCGGCTGCTGCACACGTGAAACCTCGTGGGCTCGCTCCAGCCCACATATGTACGTATATATATATATATATATATATATATATATATCTTTTATATCTACATGCATATGTGCACATACGTATGCGGTATTATTTCGTCGTCGGGGCACTACGAAGACTATGGGGAATATACAGCCGCGGAGGAAGGAAAGAACGAGCGAGGGAGACTAGCCGATTGTGCGAATGTGTGCACGAGGAGACGGCGCGCGGGCCGAGCAGCTCATTTTCTATCTACTTCTCTCTCGGTTTGCGAATATACGTTCCGAAGGCCACCACCGGTCGCTCAGCTGCGCCAAACTGCTGTTGCTGCTGCTGCTCGCTGCTTCTGACTCGTCCTATCCTCTCTACTCGTTTCGACCACAATCGCTAGCTATCTGGCTAGCTCGCTCGCTCGCCCGTTCGCGCCCCATGACACACGTACCTTGATCGTCGGACGCTGAGTGAAGTGTTGTCGCTTTCCTGCAGCGTGTCCTTGCCCGGTCTGGCTCTCGTTGCCTCGCCGTCTCTAAGTCGTCGAATGTGTTCCGTACAGCGACAGAACGTCGATGTAGCGAATGATCACGGCCGACCACGCTGACGATATACAACGCTTACACCGCCGATTTGTTTATATTTATTGTATTATTATTAATGTTTTTTTTTTTTAATTTTTATATATATATATATATTTTTTTTTTGCAATATAGTTTATATATTTCAGTGCTATTTGGAGAGTCCCCCTCTTATCCTCGTGCTTCTTTTTTCTGCCGATCACGCTCTCGCCGTCCGACGCCTCCACCGCCTCCAACGGCTCTAACACCTCCGCGCGTCCTCGCTGAGCCGCTCGCACACTCTGTCTCGCTCTCGTCGCTCCTCGACACCCGACCAACACCTCTGGCTTTCTTCGCCTATTTTTATTTTTTTTTTTATTATTATAATTTTTTTTTTTAATATCGTTACGGATTACAGATATGTATTATATATTACATGTAATATATCTCACTAGGCCTCGTGAACGTTAATAAAGATCTCGCGCTGCTGTTCCGTGCTACCCGAGCCCAGATCTGCGTCCATGGCAATGAAAAAAAGGGTTACGTTCACGCGACTCTCGTACACGCGATACAATCCCCCGACGTCAGCGACGACGACGACGACGCGGTCGAACGTCGACGTAGCTAGGAGCGCGGAGAGCGACTGTGACTCCGGGTCGTTTCTTTATGTCTTATTTGTCTCTTCTTTTTCTTTAATTTTCTCTTCTGCTTTGCACTTATCGCACGGAGCTACAACGGTAAAACTTTGTTCCTCGTTGTCCTCTCTTCCGGCCTCTGTTACTTTGTATCTCCGTTAAGCTTACACGTACAGCTCAGTCCTATCGTCATCGTTTCCTTCACCTTGTTTTTTTTTTTCTTTTTTTTTTACTTTTACTCTCTTTTTTCTTTCTTACGTTTATGTTTATTTTACTTTTATTTTCGTTTTAGTATAGCAGTCTCTCACAGATATATATATATTATATATATATATATATGTGTATATGTGTGTATATCACCCTTCACCGATCCAGCAACGATTCGTAACTATGTAAGTCGCCCACGGTCGCGACGAACGTGCTGCTGCTTACCACTGGCCCGGCTACGACCGCTGCTGATGCGTTTGCTTTTTTTTTTTTTTTTCCTCCTTTTCTCTTCCTCTTCGTCACTCGAGGCGATAACTCGTGGCACTTCGCGTCTCCTCTTCCTCTCTTCCTCTCCGTTCCCGAGCCGATCTCACAGAATCTCACGTGTTTCCCGACCTTTTCCTTTTTTCCACCGATCGATGCTCGTCGGTTGTTTCATTCGTGCGCGCGATCTATCCTCGCGGATCCGGCGCGCTCGCACACCTCGTGGCCGGGGCTCCTCGTGGCAGACTCACGATCTATGTCCTCCCTTGCGCGCTCTCCGAATACCACCTGACGCGCGGCCCACTCTCGCCTGCTCTCGATCTATCGTTTCACGGGTCCTTGGAACAAAAATTCACGACACTGGTTGTTGTTGTTGTTCGATCGTTTCCCTCGGAAACTCTGGCGAGCGAACCGTCCGACGATCGAGAAAACAACAAACGAAAGAAATTCCGAAAACGCGACGAAATTGTTAAAAGATTCGTCGATTTACTTCGATAACCCCAACGATATCGTCGACTACGAACATCGGTGTTACGTTGCAATTTTTTTTTGTTTAACTTTCGTTGGTTTAGTGATAAATTTTTTAAATATTTGTCGTATCTCGAATTTGTTGTAAACGACGACGTTAACCGATCGAGCCGAAAAAAAGAAAACAATGTTCGAGGATTTATGCCGGGCTCGCGTTAAAGTGAGGCAATGCAGCCCAGTCACCGATCTCGTTTTGGGCGCGCGGATTCGAGAAGAGATGACACCGGAGCGGCCTTTGGACACCGGGGGACTACCTAGTCGTAGAGTGATTGGGAACGCGACTGGCCAAAGCACTTGATTCGCGCGCGGTTCGGTTTGCTGCGCCTCTCCCATGCACTTTTTTTTTTTTTTTTTTTTTTTTTGGGTCTCTTGTGTGTCGGTACGGGTCGGATAGCCGCTCGCGCGCGCTCCTCTCCTCTCCCGCCCCGTCTTCGCCGCTCGCGCGCAGGAGAGAGAGAGAGAGAGGGAGAGTGAGAGTGAGAGAGTATTCGCCGCGTGTGTGTATTACGCGCGGAACGCGAGCGAGAGAGCGGGAGACAGTGCGGGACGGGCACAGAAGCGAGAGAGCCACTGCTAGCTAGCTGGCTAGCCCAGCGTGCGCGCTCCCGAAAAACCCCGCGCCCGCTCTCCTCCTCGCTCGCTCCTCGGTAATAAGTATATACTATGGCCCTGTTCGGCGGCGGGGGAACGACACGATCGTGCAAAAGAGGCGAAAGAGAGCCGAGAGGGAGTCGCACACGAGAGAGCCTCTCTATAGGGGCTCTCTCCGGTGCTCTCGGCGATGCGGCGGTGGCGGGTACACAGCCGAGGTATAGTTACCGAAATGTTAACCTCGTGGAACCACTTTTTATTGAGTGTCGCAAAATTCATAGGAAGAATACGGCCGAGGACCGTGGAGAGGGGGGAGATAGAGAGAGCGAAAGAGGGGGGGGGGGAGGAGGGTGCAAGGGAGGGGGGGAGGGAGATAAATATGAAAGAACGAGAAAGTATAATGGCAGCTAGAGAGAGGAGGATAGCCGAACGAGTCAGATAGAAGCGGCGAAAGAGAGCTGGGTTGTGTGCTCGCCGAGATGGAGAGAGGGGAGGAAATAAGCGTCGTCGGTAGGGGGCGAGAGGACACCGCCGAGGGGTTTAAGGGGCGCAAAATCTCCCCCCACCCTCGGGGGCCCTCACTTCCACCACCGTCATATGACCGCTTCGGCATAAGCCCGCGCGAACCGCGCGAGGACCCCTCTCGTCCCTGCACGATCGCTCCTTCTCCGTCTCCCTCTGTGATGGTCCACACGCCAATTCTTTGCCCCACCAACGAGATATCACCACTACCGACGAGACGACAACTACCGACGACTACGAGCGTCAGCTTCCTCGTGCCACGGCCCGGTCCTCCCCAAACCCCGTCGGCCCCTCTCGCACGTCCTCCGCCGTGCCCCTCTTTGGGCCAACGCACACCGACCGACCGACGCGGACTCCCGCGCCACTGTACTCACCCCGCCTCGGCCTACGGACTCCTTCCACGCTCCGAGAGAAACGAGTACCCCCGAATCCGACCCCTATCCCCCCGCGGTTCTGCCAAAACCCCGCTGCCCCCCCCCCCCCCCTCCTCACCCTCTCGCAAACCCCCCCTCCTCTTATTCACCGCCGCGTCCCCTCGCGTCTCTCTTTTCAGCCCCCCTCCCGGCCCCCCCTCCCCCTTCTCTACTTCGCGAACCCGACCCGGCATTTAGCCCGTGCATAGCCAAACTTATGTACAGTTAGCTCCGCATCGAATAGTCCCGAGGATTTTTCGACGAACGACTCGACTCGTACGTATAGAGGTGCACGCGAAAAACCCCCCTCCGTGCCCCCCTCCACCCCTCTCGCCCCACAACCCAACCCGCTTCTTCTCTCTTGGCCCATCAACTCCCCGAGCGCAATGGACTCTCTTCGGCCTGCTCGACTGCATCCTGCGGCCTCCTCGACTCCCGAATCTCCTCTTCGCTCTCTCCCGCTCGCTCACTCTCGCTCCCTCTCTCCTTCTGCACCGCCTTACCTCGCGAGAGAGAATATTTCGACGGATGCCTGCACGCCTTCCTTCCTAGCCACGGAAACCTGTGGAGCCTTCAACTGCGAAGACGCTCTTTTTTTTTGCTTCTTTCAGGATCAGGCGTTGGAAATTATGGTTTTTTTTTTATTGTTATTATTCGAATGAACGTAGAAGCGATTTTTTTCTGATGTTTTGATTTATGAAGCGGCAGCGACTTTTCGGCTGGTTGGTTTTAATAGAGATTAAAAAAATAATCAGGTTTGTTTTTTTTTTGTGATTATACTGAGAGCCGGGAATATTGATTTATTTACTTTTAATCAAATTTCGCAATGCTATTCCGATCGACGGTCCTCGTTGGTGGAGTCGATGAGTTTTTTATTACGAATATAAGTAAGAAAATTCGTCGAGAAATGCGAAATTGCAAAGTTCGATTAAGGAGATAAATAAAGACCATCTAATATCCCCACGACGTTCGCGTGACACCCACGAGTGTGGCGCTTAATCGAGGAATATCATTTTTCTTCCACAGTCATTTGACAATTTAAGCCCGGCAGCGTATTCGGCACTCGGGGAGGAAAAAAAACTTTCCAATTATACTCGTTCTTGGATATTACTCGTCATCATCCAATTATCGACGGTACCGAATCCGACGAATTAAAAGTTAGTGATTTTTCACTCCTCCGTGTATTTTGTTTTATTTTTTTCTTTTGCTTTTCATTGTTTCCATAATTGACGTGACTGACGTACGGGGCTCGCCTGTGAACATCACGCCGTGTCAGGCGAGGAGCGAGATTTTAACGTCGATGGAGAACCCGAATACCGGACGAGTAGCGAAAATATCGCTGGCCCGTTTAATACTCTTCTTATCGGCGTTCGTCCTGTGTGTTGTTCCACCGAGCGTTGCCCGCGGTGATCCGCGCTGTTCAGGTACAATTCCGAATCACTTTGTGTGTTATGCCCGAAACGATTCTCTTGACAGTCTTCCGACTAAACGACGTGTACACCGGTGTGAAATCATTGGCTCTCTGTATAGTCACCTCGGGTCGCATTAACGTGCATAAAAAAATGTGGGCCGTTATCGGACTATTTTTAACTGACGAACCAACACTAGTCCGACAATGAAAATATCGATTTCAATAAATCCACGTGTGTGTGTGTGTGTGTGTGCGCGCACGAGTATGCGCTTCGGTGTCGATTCGCCTCGAAAATAGATCCGATCTTTCGGAGAGAGGTTTTCAAATTAAATTTGCGAAATGCACATTAGCGGAATTCCGAATGGAACTTCGGGTCTCATAGAAGGGAATTGCTCAGCTCACCGAGATAGCGAATTATGCGGGGTGATATTCGCGACAGGCGTCGAGCTTTCGCGGGAAAATTTTGCTTTAATATATATATACGTGTGTATGAATAAATGAACCACACGGTTCTTTGATAAATTTCATGCCGTATCCTGTCGAGGTTACAGAAACGAATATTTAACTCGATCTCTCCGCTCATGCACGATATTTCTGTTACCGGGTTATTCATCATGGATTGACGGAGTGAGACCTAGGATAATCTAGAAGCGTCGCGATCGGTGCCGAGATAAAGATTTCGTATCCGCTCGCGGGCAGCTTTTCGCTCCGGGGTAAGAGAAATTATTAATTACCCGAAATCAGGCCACACCGAGCGAGTGCGATATTCGTAAAACATTAATCTGGAATATCACAGGATGATCCATAATTTCGATCGGGAGTTCATTTACGAATGTTCATTCGAGTTGAACGAAAGCCTTTTTAATCATTCGGCGGATGACGATTATTTAATTATACAAACTCTGGTCGATTGAGATCTTTTTTTTACTTTGTCAATTATGGAGGAAGGCACACGGATCAAAATGTGCCAAACAAATAACAGCTTTGAAAGTATGTCGCGAATTTTGGTTAAGCCAACCAATTTTTTTTCTCGGTGTAGAGAATATTGTAAAAATTCTTGGAAAATCTGAGACTTTCCGCCATAGGTGGCGCCCTAGTGCCCCACTACTACGTGCTATGGTAATTTTTCTTAGATGATCGGTAGTTTTTACTAGATTCTTCTCTCAGTGTGGCTCTACGCTGGCTACCGTACACCAAAACACCATTTTAGTCCTTCTCCTGCCGGCGTAGGAAGCCAGAGCAAACCCGTCGGTCTTCCGAGCAATAATATGCACTGGGTAATGCCACAACGCCACTGCTTGGCGGAGAAAAATTAATCATTTCGTCGGTGACGTCACTTCTGGCTAGAAAGTCTTACTTTGAAATTGTAAGTGACGTCATGCAGGAAAAATAGAAAAATTTCGTCGTAACGTCACATCTGATTTGAAAATGTCATTGTCCGACCGGAAATGTCGCCATATCGGAAGTACGTCGCTTTCGGTTTGAAAGTCTCGTTTTTTGAACCGTAAATCTCGTCGTACCGGAAACCCGTAATTTCCGGTTTGAAAATCTCATTTTTCGCCCGGACGTCACTGCCGGTTTGAAGATCTCACTTCTCGATCAAAAGTGACGTATTTCTGGTACGACGTCACTTCCAGTCGAAAAAATATTTTCAAAACGCAAGTGACGTATTTCCGGTATGACGTCACTTCCAGTCAAAAAAATATTTTCAAACTGCAAGTAACGTATTTCCAGTATGACGTCACTTCCAGTCGGAAAAATATTCTCAAACCGCAAGTGACGTATTTCCGGTATGACGTCACTTCCAGTCAAAAACAAATTTTCAAACCGCAAGTAATGTATTTCCGGTATGACGTCACTTCCAGTCGGAAAAATATTCTCAAACCGCAACTGACGTATTTCCGGTATGACGTCCCTTCCAGTCGAAAAAATATTTTCAAACCGCAAGTGACGTATTGCCGGTATGACGTCACTTCCAGTCGAAAAAATATTTTCAAACCGCAAGTGACGTATTTCCGGTACGACGTCACTTCCACTCAAAAAAATATTTTCAAACCGCAAGTGACGTATTTCCGGTATGACGTCTCTTCCAGTCAAAAAATATTTTCAAACCGCAAGTAACGTATTTCCGGTATGACGTCACTTCCAGTCGGAAAAATATTCTCAAACCGCAACTGACGTATTTCCGGTATGACGTCACTTCCAGTCGAAAAAATATTTTCAAACCGCAAGTGACGTATTTCCGGTACGACGTCATTTCCAGTCGAAAAAATATTTTCAAACCGCAAGTGACGTATTTCCGGTATGACGTCACTTCGGTTTGAAAAAATGAGATTTGTAAAGTCGAGCCGATACGTTTCGCTCCGACTCAATACCGGGGTCGGGCGGATACGGGCACGAGTATCGGCCCAGTGCAAGACCCTCGGCAGCTGTTGCGATCCCGTAGCCGTGCCGATGGTTAAATCTCACCTTGGTAATCTCGTGCATTTTAATAATCGTTCCTCAGTTATTGCCGATCGTTACGTAATTAGCGGGAAAAAGCGATACACCGAAATTCGACTGTATTTCACGGATATTCAATGGCAATTTACCCGGACGTCGGGTCGCAATAAGCCCTTTGGAAACTCGAGGATGCTGTGTAACAACAGAGAATACCGTGAACGAGCATCGGTTTGGCGGAGAGAAACTCCTGTATACGCGGTCGGCGGTGTTGGATGACTCTCGCGGGTTCGCTGCTCGAACGCACCGGTATCCTTCGATCCTTTGCATTCATACCACTTATCGACTCTCGACCCCGCTATCCGTCTCGCTGTGGCGTCGAGTCTCTTTTGCGGTCTCGCGTATGGTAAATCGAGCCGCACTACACGGTCGATCGTTCGGCAGAGCGAATCGGCAGGGTCGACAGGGGAAAAGTCCGGACTCGGGGCAAGATGGTCACGCGCTGTGCGCTTCCGTACGAGCCTGTACGTAAGTGGCGATTACTCTGCGCGATTGAAAATTAAAATGTCTTCGCGCCAACGTAAGTTCAACGCGGGGGAAAAAAAAAACATGGCCAGAGAGCAAAGTGCATTATAGCTCGCGTAAAATATTTTTATTTTTATCAGAAAAAAGTATATCGTACCTGTTCGCAGTGCATGCCGGCGACGTTGCGAATATTGGAAGCCCGTATAACCCGCGCACTTTTGTGGCACGACTGACTGCACTGTATTTACAAGTACCAGCGAGATAAGATTGTAGCACAGTGCGCGATGATACTGTATGCTCTGGCGCTATTCTCGCTAGTATAGACGGGCCTCCGCTAACGATAAAAGAGAAATTGTGATGCCGAGAATTTTTTTTCCTCTCGGTCGAAGCTGCGATGGCAAATCATTCGATGGAATGAAACATTTCTATGTCCTTTTCATCTACCAATTAAAAAAATATACAGATATATAAATGGGCTGAAGGACTCTGGTCGATGGCCCATTGGCAATGTTATTAAAAGCGACCTAACAAATAGAGAGATGTATCGGAGATTGTATGGACCAACTGTTATTGTCAATAAATACCTTTTTACTAATACCACTAAACTATAGATAGAAAATAGTTTCGCGAAAGGATATGGAAAATTCCACATTAAACACTGAATTTTTTCCTTTCGCTCGGAGCTGGGATGGCAAATCATTCGATGAAATGAAACATTTCTGTCCTTTTCATCTACCAATTACAAAAAAAAATGTATATATATATATATATATATATACAAATGGGCTGAAGGACTCTGGTCGATGGCCCATTGGCAACGTTATTAAAAGCGACCTAACAACAAATAGGGAGATGTAT
>JAPYZD010009766.1:0-12949 GCA_030522725.1 Ichneumoninae sp. B BG-2022a
ATTTTTTTAGATTTTTTTCTCATCGAGAAGTGTTTGTAATCTTTGTCTTTTTTCTCTCGAACTTAGGCGGCGTCAGTCATTGTGCTAGTACTACCTTAAACTTATTGCTATGGTTTTGTTATTCTGCTGTTGACATGGCTGGAAAATGTATCAGTACCGGTATATATTTTATAATTGTATTTCTGCATTTTCTGGACGCACTATAGTGGCCATTTGTTGAAGCTGTTGGAAGATTGTGTGCGTAGGTGATTTTTATTTGTGTGTTAACTGCTGTCGCGGCTGCGCGCATAGTGGTTCAATGTTATTTATTTGGTTGACAGCGAACCGTTTGGTGAGGTATTTATATCTATCTACTATGGGTGTGATGTCTCGTATAGCAGGGTGTTACGTGGGTTGATTATTTATTATTTTCAAGAATGTGGAAATATTTTTGTATCGAAGTTCGCAGCCTCGAAGTTCGAAGGTGCGGAAGTTTTCGTGGTGGGAATGACGCCCGGTATACCGGTGCTGGCCGACGTTGGGCGACCACTGGCCGACTATGGTCAGTACCGGCCTTGTGCGTAGTTCCCACCAGGGTTGTCGCGTCGCTTCTGCACATTTGAACGTTATCGTCACCGGCTAAAGCACATACAGTCTCGTTCCGTCGATTTATTTGCCACAGTGTATCGACACAACTTTCAACGTCATTGTGTCGAGTTTCTGTAAGGTTTCGCCCGGGCGCTCGATGAGCAATGATATAAGGTGGGACGGGGCAAAACGGCCCGGTCGAGCAACAAAGGCCGCTCGGATGACTCTGGGCTAGGAATTCACTGTTTTTCTGAGAACAATTAAGGTCGTTATAACTGTTTCGAGCATTCGAGGAGAATTGATCAACATCGCCGTCACGCGCAATACCAGAATTTCTTAATTCGCCCTCATTTTGGCGTTTAGGTGTTCCATTGTCCGACCCTCGGTACGCTCTTCGTTTCCAGAGTGCTCCCATTTTGACCCAGTAACTCGCGTTTATCGGTAGACCATTTTGCCCCGCGGGCGCAATTTACGACCATTTCGCCCCCTCCTGGCACGTATATACGAGAAAGCCTCCAGTTCATTTGCGCAAGATCATAGCCTCGTGCCAATTCCACGAAGAAAACGCGATAACGGTGAGGAGGAAAGACGAAAAAAAAATGACTCGCATCAACAACCTGCACTCCGGAGAATGATTCTCGACCGGCGTCTTTTACCGGCTAAACGTTATACTTCGTCTTCTTTTCACATTTTTTTTTTCTTGCCGCTCACCTGTGTCTCGAGTGAAGCTTGAACATCACCTACGTGGTCCTTCATTTCCTCCCTCCTCGAACTAAACACCCTTCTTCTTGCTTGCACTTACCCACAAGACGCGAGTACGCCGAGCCCTACTCGTTGCAATTCGCGAAAGCCTTCTTCACCCCTCCGCACCCTTCAGGCATCTTCCGCACAACAGACGCTGCAACCCTCCCGAAGTATTACGTACCCAGCGCGCAGTACGTGACCCTATATAGACTCCGGTTGCGGTTCTATAATTCTCCCTCGTTCAGCTCTATCTCGCACGGCCCCTCGCCGAATTTCCGTACGAGACTACTCCGCTGCACTCGGCCTGGTATATTCTTATCACAATTGCACTTTGGGTAAGTCCGTTGGTCACTAAACCGAGATTTTTATTCTTCGAAATTGACTTTTGTTTTTCGCAAGGACCCATGAGCGACTTACAAATCGGCTATGTCTCGGCGCAGTACTGTCGCCAACATTGCCGGGACTGGCGGTCAGTTCTGAGCAGGTACACAAACATCCCTGCCTTAATGCTGGACCGACTTTGGAATGATCATATTGGTCCATAGTTCAATCGCCAGTATCGGCCTAACGTTATCAAACGACGTTGACCCAATATTGGCTATCGATGTCGCCAACGTTGAACAAAAATTATCAATAATCAATCAAAAATATGTTTATCAATCTGCGTGACTCCTAAATGCTTTTTTGTCATTCAACAATTGCTTTTTATCTTCACAAATTGGAATCATCCGAATAAATTTTTTAGTCGGTAATGGGGATTCGAACCCGTGACCCCGGGACTACTAGTCGTCACTCTTACACTCTCGGCTATGCTTATCTTGAAGAATTTTACTTCGAATCTTATATATGAGTTGCACGTCTACTGCGCGTCTATATAATATTAACTTACCAATTAACCGACAGCGGTGGATACGCGGTTGGCGCACAGCTCTGGTGGTCTCCCAAGTCAAGCAATATATATATTCTTCAGACAATATGAATCTTGAGTGCCGTTACAATATAACCCCAGTACTCTTTCGCATGTCGGCCTGGTACTGGCAAATTTTTTTTACAATAGTAAGACGAGTCTTAGCCCGATACTTAATCGACTGTCGGCTAAGTACCATTTTTGTTATGCCGCAAGTACTGGCCGCCAGAGCTGGGCCCGTCTGAAGCCATTGGTTAGTCAGTGCGGTAACGGTACTACTCAACAACGCTTGTTAGCCAGCGTCGTTTTAGTACTCGACTGTGTTGGTAACTCTGGCAGTATACCCTGATTCGCACATGGGGATAACTAAGCATCAGATTCTGCACCGAAAAAACGGAATAGTTGGATTAACAAAAAAAAAAAAAGCGGCCCCAACCAATTGTCTTTGTGCTCTGAGCACCAGACGATAAATTGGTTGAGTTAACTCTTTTAAGTTGGTTGATATGCTATTCGCTAGACCAAGTAACTCGGTAGGTGAACAAACTGCTAGGGAAATTGTTGGATTAGCCATTTACTTGCTTGCTTCAATAATTTAGTGGCGTGTTACAACCAAACAGCTTGATTGGACCAACAGCACAGGTTACCAATAATATTAATAAACGATTAATACAAAATATTGATCTGCACGACAGCACGAATGGTTTTTTATCACTCGAAATTCCTTTATTGACGTTTTTTTGTCTTCGTGCCATGGAACCTCGGAATAAATAATTTGGTTGGTAATAAGGATTCGAATCTGCGACCCTGCGATTTGTAGTTCACAATCTTATTCACTCTGCTACACTTATTTTGAAAAACATCTTTTTTAACCTTATACATGAGATTCACGGCTGTTTGAACATTATCGTGCGAACTACTTATACGGATGATTCTGTAAGGAAATGGTAGGTTATGAACATGTTTTTTTTAAAGTGTTTACTAAAAGGTGCTATTTTTCGAATCTGCTCTATCTCTTCGTGTCAATAAGCGAATATACATTCATTAATTAAGTAAGTAATAAAGGCCGTTCGTCCCTCTTAGGTCTTCACGGGACTTGTAATTTCGTTCGGAGACGAGAGTCGCAGAAAGGCGTCTCTCGTCGATGGAGGAGAGAAGATATACCGGAACGGGGGAGTCGTCGAGAATGAGGAGAGAGCTTCCTCTTCCGGTTCGGCGGAGAGAGGCGCGGGCGGACTCCGCGGGAGTCGAGCTCGCCGAAGGGGGTGAAAGACGGAGCAGACGCGGTAGAGCCCGTTCGGCCACTTCCGTCCACGCTCGGCTCGGCCCGTCGGGTCATTGGGTCAAATCCAACGCGTGCATGAGGGTCAAACCCACGGTTACATGGGGGCGATGTATATGTACATAAGCCAGTATATATTATGTATATACTGGCCCCTCAGTCTATATATACGGTTTACAAGGCAAACTTTGTCCTGAATCGAAAAAGCACATCCACCCATAGCCCTTCGTCCTTTAACCCTTTCGCCACTCGGCCGACAAACCTGTCTCACGGTTTCCGAACTGCAATATATTCATTCACGTCAGAGTTCGAAAAAACTCTGTTTGCTGATCCTTAGCGAAATACTGCTCGCTCGTGACAATGAGTGATCGAATTTTACTTTTTTTTTCCTTTTCGATCAAAAAATTTTCATCTCATCACGTTTTCGTGAATTTTTTTTATATTTCCTTATAGTTCAATCCTACAGTCGGATTCGAAATTACTGCGTTCCAGGAATATCCACAGTGTCCAACAGCCGTCTGCATAGCGTATCAAACCCACGCGTTTTTTCTCCCATCCACGCTATTTTTCTACTCCCTAACAAGCTCTTTCTCTCCGATTGCTTTCGTTGATATGCAAAGCTTGCCTCCCCCTTTTTTCAACTCTTCCATCCCGATACGAGCTTCCCCATGGCCATTCCGCTCGCGTACCGCCGCGTGCTCGCCCTAATGGGATTTTGTTCATCCGACTGCACTCGAAATAGAACTCACTTTTCCACTTTTCCATACTATAATTATCCCCCCTCTCCCCCTTCTCTCTCGAGACCGTGCGGAACGATCGGAACGCGTGGGCTGGCCTATTCGAATTTTTTTTATCAGACTCATTGGGCCCAAGAGTGAAAAACAAAGCTTAATTCCAATCTCTCGACTTCTACGTGTTCAGTCAATTGGTTTTTATGGTCGAACATCCGGTATCCCTTGACCCTTTTATCCCCCTCTCAACGTTCTCGTTGTTCCTCTTTTTTCAATTTTTTCATTCCTTTTTTTTCATCTCATTTCGTCATCACGTCGAAACCACGAACTCTCTTATCGGCTCGCTCTCCATCCCGAGGGGGAAACGCTCGCGGTCCGTCCGCTACAGAATTCAGCCTGATAGCGTACGATGTTACACGGCTGTGTTAGTGGTTGTCCCAGTCGGTCGTTCTCGTCATTACCGTCGACGCGGACCGGGCACAAGTTGTACTAGCCGGGCTGTCCCACAATGCAAACACGGAGTTCACACAGCGCGAGCGCATGTCGTCGTCCGCCCGGTCGCGCCTCTCGGCGCTCTCCATCAGGTCGCCGGAACCCGCTGCGCCCGCAGAGCCAACCCCGCACCATCCCGCACCACCCCACTTTCGTCGCTCGCGCTTTCCCGCGAGGGAGCCAACCCTCGTCGCGGCCGCCGGCCCCGTTCCCTCTCGACCCCTCCGATATGCAAGCGGCTATTTTTAGCAACAGTACTTTGCATGCCGCCCGAGCTTTGCATTCGAGAATACTAACCTCTTCCCCCCTCCCCCTGCCCGCGAACCCCTACTCGTTCGTCCGCCTGCTTTTCTCATTAATTTTGATTTTTCCAGACCGTAACCTCCCCCACGGTAACGAGGCTTCCGGGAGAGCTCAGTCACTCACTCGGTACCATATATGTGTATATGCACACATATCCATATATATGTGTGTATGTATGTATGTATGCTCTGTGATACACTCCCATTTAATTCTCTATTTTTTTCTCATCTCTAGTTTTGCTAATGCCTTAACCGCTCGTCACCATGCGAGTTGCGCGATCACTTGCGATTTTATTGGCGCCGGATATGACTCGGGATTTCCGTAAAATTGTTTATTTTGTTTATTTTATTTATTTTTTTGTGTGTGTATGTATATATGTTTTGTGTTTGTATGTATATATGTATGTTCTGTGATACACTCCCATTTAATTCCCTATTTTTTTTCTCACCTTTAGTTTTGCTAATCCCTTAACCGCTCGTCACCATGCCAGTTGCGGGATCGCTTGCGGTTTTATTGGCGCCGGATATGTCTCTCGGGATTTCCGTACAATTGTTTATTTTTTTCATTTTGTTTATTTTTTAAAGGTATAATTACGTCATTTTTCTATCGCAGCTCGTTAAACTTTAACGAGATCTTTTTTTTAGATATGCTCGGTCACAATTGTTTTTTTTTTACCTTTTTTGTTGCAAGTTGATCTTATCGATTTATGCCGTAGACAGTGTACCGCGATAGAATTAGCTGCGTTTGTACTCACGCGAATAGTTTACGGGTCGAGCCAGTTTTTCCCTAGAGGCAATTTTATTTTTAACTCTTGTAGTGGTGCACATTTTTTTATTTGATTTACATTCTTGAATCGCGGTTCCGTTTAGGTTTTCGGCATTAAAAAAAACTTTTTTTCACGGCGAAAGGTTTAAGGAGGGTCGAGCGCGAGACTCGGAGGGGATAGGCTCGGTGGGGCGCAAAGTGCGGGGCAGGTCGTGTGCGAATGAGAGGTCCGCTATGCGGCCTCTCACGCGCACGCGCCAAACGTGTCGAGATAAAGCCGTAAAGTTCCATGTAATTGCTTATTGTTAATTAACGGTGAAGAAGAAGTGTCTACATTTTTATACAGAGCTTCCTGATAATATTCTTTACAGTTTTCAATGATTTGTTTGCAACGTTTCCGCATGAAACTTCCCTAGAAACATTAAAATCCATCGCTTGTTTTCAATCTGCCATAAGAATCAATGTTAAATGGTTCAAATAAAAAAAAATATTTCTCGAAAACGGTGAAGACGCGGTTTGAACGCATTCAAACTTTGCAGTTACACTTAGACCGTTCATATCAATGCGTACAAAAAAAATCAGCATACTTTTCTTGATGACGTTGTAACGCTCGACCCTTAAACGATCACAGTTTGGGGCAATTTTTTGCAACCACTGATAGTTCACGCTTAAACTTAATATTTTCGCACACAGACAAAAAAAAATTATTTCTACTAATAATTCCCTGAGGAAATGGCTATACCAGAGCTGGGCGGTACTTCAACTGTATGATATTTGGTTGGTACAGTGCGGTACTTCAAGTGGGATCATTTGTGGGGTCGATTGTAACAGTCGATCCGGGTCAATTGTACAGGCAATAATTAATGTCTTTCAGTACCAATACCAATACTAATACCAATATATTTTATTTATTTTATTCTTACATTCTAAGCAATCAGCGCTAATTTATACACTTATAATGTATAACCAACCCAATGTAGACTATAATATTTATAGTAGGGCTGTATAGTTAGACAGTCTAAAATGGCTTAGCCGGCTAAAACGGCTTAGCCGGCAAACAATTTTTAAATTTTTTAAAATACATTTTTTTGTGATAATGCACCCCCGTTCTATTTCTTAATTGCGGTCGGTGAAGGATTTCTTTGATGCAGGAAGATGTTACAAATGACCCCACTACCCGTTACAATTGATCCCACCGCGACACAAATTCTTACCCAATTTCGTCTGTGTTTAAAGGGGCGGTGTTCGCAATTTCGTGCATATTTCTGCTAGTAATTTTTTAACTAACTACCCAAGACTAGGTTAATGATACACCATTGGATGCCGAAGCGTTAGACTCTCGGGTTTGTTGGTAAAAAAATTAAAAACGATTTTTGTTACTTTTGTCCCCGATCTCCCCTACTTTCACAATGTTCAATATCAAACATTATTTGTTCTATTCGCGTACCAAATTTTAGTTCCATCGGATCCAGTTTACTCAAGTAAAACTGTTAGTATGACTAGTGATGAAACGAAGCGAGAAAAAACGAGATTTCGATCTTGTTTTGTAGAAACAACACGATGCAGGACGCCCTGGAGCAAAACGGGCCATCTAAAAAGGACACACTCGCATTTTTGTGTTAAGCGGAGTTGGATAAAACGAAACTGAGCGTATCTGCGTTAATAACGGGAAAAAACCGGGCACCAGGGCAAAACGGGCCATCAAAAAGAGCTCACACGCATTTCCATGGTTACGCGAGTTGGCTAAAACAATAATTAAAATTATATTTGTTATTTCTTAAACATTTTTCGGTATGTTTAATAGTTTTAAAGATACAGGGGTTTATAAAAAATATTCGTGTTTGACATACCTAAAAAAATAAAAAAACGGTACAAACATTCTGAACAAATTACAAACATTAAAAAAAAAATAATTCTGAATTGCGGTGAAATTATATTTTTTTGGGAAGGGGTGGAGTTTTTGACCGTTTGCAATGGGATGGAAACGTGGACAGTTTTACCGCGCTGTTTCGTTAACGAGAAGCACTAAATCCGTAACCGTCTCACGGAAATTTGAGAAACACGTGTTTTGTTGGTGCCTTCAGACTTACGGACTCGAGGTTCATTTTTTGAGGGCGAGACAACTGGTGTATAGGGCGACTAGCTTAAAATATTGTTAATCCGATACCCTGTTGCCTGTTGGACAACTGGCAATATTCTGCGAGAAACGTTCCAAAGACATGTCTCCCTGTCGAAAATTATACCTTGAAGCAGTGAAACACGACTTCCTCAAATCATGTAGACGAAACTGAGTACTTCAACGTTTCTGAAGTTTCGAATTGGAATCGGTCAGTATTACAAAATGAAATATGGTCCAAATTTGAAAAAAAAAAATTGAAAAAGTTCGGATACAAAAATGTAAATAATTTAAAAATTAAAAAAAAATAGTAATAAAAATAATTTGAAAGATTTGAAAAACATTGCTTTTTAAATGTTGGTCCCACTGTTCCGTTTTTCTAATTGTTTTCCGACTTGTCCTACTCATCTGAAAGCCAAAATGCGATGTAGCCAGTTTTCCTTTGGTGACCCGTTTTGCCTGAGTGCCCTATTTTATCCGTTATTAACCGAGATACGCTGAGTTCCGTTTTATCCGATTCCCCTTAACACGAAAATGGGCGTGACCACTTTTTTGTGGCTCGTTTCGCACCAGCGGCCCGTTTTTTGTCGCATGTTCATCTACAACCAGTAGATGGTTACAAATTGTTGTTTATGGTACTTGTTATAAGCATATAAATGGTTACCCTTAAAGCACGGATATTTTCTCATTGATTTACGGATGTATTTTGTTGGCTCTATGTTAAGAATAAAATGTTTAAAAAAACAGTAATCGCTATTGTTTCGAGAGTGGTTTTTGTCATATTAAGATTTCACGACAATAAAATATTCTACACTTAAAGAACTCGTTACGACGAGAAAAATACTTGAAGTACCGAATACTTCAAGTGCTTTGCCCAGATCAGGTCTATACATATAGTTACGTATGGAGAGTTTTAATTGCTTAAACTATAATTATATTTGCTGTTATCATTTGCGGTTACTCTCCTAATTGTATAACATAAGCCTTCGTGGTTGCTCGGACTATGTAATTTCTTTTCTCAGTGCATCGAATCGCCGAAGAGCGTTATGTTTTCGCGTAACGAAAAGAAATAAAGAAAGAAAAAATGCAACTGACATAACAATAATAGTGTGACCCGCCGCAGAGTGTATTTTATAACCGTTCTAGTGTCTTCCTGACGGAGAGAGATTTTGTATATTCAAGTGGCGGGATGGATATAGTATCGAGTGATGCCGCCGGTATTTGGCCTGGTTCCATTTCAAGCAGCGATATACGAATGCTTTATTGCTATCGCTTATTGTCCCCACCTCTCCCCTGTTGTTGTTGTTCCCGTCGTCGCCTTTGGGCTTCGGAAGCCGCAGAGGTAAATACGCTATAACGTTACAGGTGCGCTCGAGCGTGGGCGTTCGGTTTCCTATCGCGAAACAACGACCCGAGCGGCGACGAACGAGAAACTGAGAAGCGAGACCTCTTCGCTTTCGGTCCGTACGGCCAAGGCGTTTTGTGAATTCTCCGATGGCAAAATTTTTCGGTCGGCCGGAAGATGGAGAGAAAGGGTAGAATGTTGGGAAACCCTCCGGTACATACAAGGGAGGGGGGGGGGGAGAGCGAACTCCACAGTGGCAAAGCCCAGTTTCGCATACCGCTATTATAACGCCAGCGGGGAACGCTCTATACCTTCACGGCCCCTTAACTTCGTTGGTCGTGGCTACGTAACTTTCGACCCGGTGACGTGTGCCGGCACACTCCCGCTCTTTCCCGCACGGTAATGCAAAAACGAACCCTCTTGCAACCCTCTCGTCTTTCCCTTTTCATCTTTACACCAAAACCCCTTCGCCCTCACCCCCAAGCTTTTCGGTAACTCGGTTAATAATTCTTCAAGTTTCACGGGTACCTTTCTCGACCGGCTAAAACGACGCAATCGGTGTAGATGGTTCTGTTCGGACGCGTGTACTCTCGTGGTAAAACGGTCTACGCCAAAATATATTATTTTATATGTTACATATATATTTCACATTTTTTATATATAATCCATATCACGAGGCACATGGGATCGATATATGAGCTACGTGAGTTTTATAAAATATATTTTACTAGCAGGTTGTTGTGGCTCGTGCGCTTCGCGCGCTCGCACTTTTAGTGCGTTAAGTTTTATATTTTATAGTTTTTTTTATGGAAGAATTGCAGCAATTTGCAAATTAAAACAAGTGTGTTCCTATAAAAATTATATCCACTCTGAGACTTTAGCCCAAGACTGTAGTCATTCCGGGCATTTAGCCACTCCGGGACTTTAGCCACCCGGGACTTTAGCCACTCCGGGACTTTAGCCACTCCGAGCCTTTAGCCACTCCGGGACTTTCGTTACTCCGGGCCTTTAGCCACTCCGGGCCTTTAGCCATTCCGGGCCTTTAGCCACTCCGGGACTTTCGTTACTCCGGGCCTTTAGCCATTCCGGGACTTTAGCCACTACGGGTTGACAAACAATAGGGACGTGAAGTTGGCTGCTAATGTGGGCATGAAATTGGCTGCTGATAGGGGGCGAAGTTGGCTGCTGATAGGGGGCGAAGTTGGCTGTTAATAGGGGCGTGAAGTTGGTTGTTAATAGGGACGTAAATTTAGCTGATAATAAGGGTTTGAAGGGGGTGGGACAAACATCCAAACCAACAAACAAACAAATCCGCAGTTTTGTAAAATATATATAAGATAAATATGATAATTGTTTATAAATATATTTTTCGACGGGTAACGGGATGAGTCCAGAGCGATCTTGTGTGCCGGCGAATTGCTTGAAATCGGCACGAGGCTACCGACTGCCCGTGGGAAAAGAACTCCGGGTCTACCAATGGTCTACTCGAGTCTATCTCAAGTCTACGTAGACTGCGATTCGCACCACGAGTCTACCGTAGATCAGTTTTTTTAACCCCGATGACCAGTACTCGTCCTATCCTCACCTGCTTTCTCCCAGTGGAAATTCGCTCAGATTTCAAGGCGCAAAGACTGTCCCTCCTGCTCCTCTGCCGAAGAGAGCCTGGAGACGAAATCTCAACCCTTTGCCCGTCGAGGTCCTCCTCCCTCCGCCTGGGAAATGTTTTGTGAAAAAGCTTTGATCCCCCGTCCTCCGCCCACCCCCCTCTCTCTCGAGTCTTGCATCAATAATAAAATTTCATTTACGTGTATAGCAGCCGAAGCTATACACGTAACTCGAGAGCTTTCCTCTCTCCCCGAGCGGAACGGGTAAAAAAAAACTTAAAAAAAAACCAACCTCAGGTGTGGGTTACGTATATATGTTAAGCGTTATACACGGTACAGAACCCTGTATACATATGTATACCGATATAACGAGGAGCGGAACCAGCCCAGCACGTAAAAATCGGGCGACAGGGCTTGGCTCGTTCGCTCTCGCGTCAGGGTTGCGGGGGGGGGGGGGAGGGGTAGGACAGAACGGAGGAGGGGAAGTGCCGCTAGAAGTTCTACGCAAACCCCGGAGGCTTATCTTTTGTCGTCACCTCTTGTTCCGCACGCTTTTGCTCCTCCTATCTCTCAAAAACCCACCGACCTCTCGTTACCCCGGCCCTTCTTTTTTTCTTGCCCTCTCTCGCACTCTCATTATTTATTCGGTCAGCGTTTCTTCATTCTTCGCTTGTTCGTTTCTTTTTTTCTCCGGTATTTTTCTTTTTTTTTTTGACGCCGCTCGCTGGCGCCGCTGTTTTTTTTTCTTCGTTAATCCGCAAGCAGGGTGAGAGGGTAGATAAGGTGGAATATAAACGGGCGTCGCTCGGTGACCCGACGATTTCGGTCGCGAATGTCATATCGCTATCTCTACTCGCCCCGTCCCCTCCCCCGGCTCTATATACAAACTTTCCGGTTTTAATTCTTTTTTTCTGGAGTTAAAAATTTTTTTTTACCTCCAAGCAAAATTCGTGGCAGTTTTTTTTCTCTCGTATGTACGTAAACTCTTCCCCCCCCCCCCCCCCCCCCCCCCCCCCCCCCCCCCCCCCCCCCCCCCCCCCGCCCCCCCCCCCCCCGCACAGTGGGCAAGCTGCTTCGACGATATGAACTCGATCCTCAAAACGGAAACTGGGACGATGATTCTTATCGGTATTGCGACAATCTTTTTTTTTATATTTTTTTATGTGCGGTCTTTGAAAGCCAAAAGCTTTGCGGGTTTTGGAGTCGGTTCCGGGCATTTTTGAGTGGCCATTGAGCAATGACAAAGGTAATAAAAAAAATAAATACAGAAAATCCGTTTCGACGTTTCCTCGGTCTGGTTCGAGCTTTTCTACCCTCGTTACCGTAAACTATGATACGGGCGGCTCGTCGAGTTTTATGTCCCGTGTGTATTCTTCCGTCCAGGCGGAGAGCATATACTTGCCGGTATTTTTACGTCTTTCAGTCGGGTCGTTGCAGAGCAAACTCGCTTTTCTCCTCCGCGTGCTTGCTCACATCTACCCATCTAGCTTCTTTTTTTTCCCTCGCACGCCCCGGCGCAGGAGAGGGCGGAAGCCAGGCCAGGGATACGAACTGGCCCTCCTGGCCTATACTCCTCGCGTTACACACATATTTCTTCATAATTCTACTACTAAAACCATACATACAGTGAGAATCGCGCGAACCTTCCTACATAACTCCCTCGCTATTTTTAGATCGTGCGATCTGACGGCCAGCGAGGTATGCGAATTATTTTTAAATCCCCGTCCCCTCCGAGCACCCGTAAATATCGACCACATCAATACCGCACACGCAACAGCGCAGAACTTTAAAAAAATACCTTACTATTTTTTATTATTATTATTATTTTGTTGTTAATATTTATTTTTTTACTCATTATTATAATATAATAAAATTAGTTTTGATGTTATATATTACACGAATAGAAAAATATAGTAAAGTCATCTAAAATAGTTTGGGAATAATCTCCAGACGGTATAGCAATCGCGGGACATATCGGAAATCTGGTAGATTTTCCGATACCGTCTGGCACAACCAAATAATCCAACACTACTATTCAGTCGTGTGATGCTGCCGCCACAGTAGAGGAATCGTTCCCAGACACTTTGGGCTGAACG
>JAPYZD010009767.1:0-10141 GCA_030522725.1 Ichneumoninae sp. B BG-2022a
TGTTTGGAATTTCTATAATGTTTGGAATTTCTATAATGTTTGGAATTTCTATAATGTTTGGAATTTCTATAATGTTTGGAATTTCTATAATGTTTGGAACTTCTATAATGTTTGGAATTTATGTAATGTTTGGAATTTATGTAATGTTTGGAATTTCCGTAATGTTTGGAAGTTCTGGAATTTTTCGAATTTCTGGAATATTTGAAAATACTGGAATGTTTCGAATTTCTGGAATATTTGAAAATTCTGGAATGTTTCGAATTTCTGGAATATTTGAAAATTCTGTATTTCAATCGATTTCACTCGATTTGTGTCGAATTTCTGGATTGTTTCAAATTTCCGCAATTTTTGGAATTTCCCAGGTGGCGGCTCCAGGATTGATCGACTTGCGAACCGGTCTGTTGCTCTGCGGAAGACAGCGGTGCCAACAAACCAGCCGCAGGAGCGAGGAGATCTTCGCGCTGGATCCCAAAAGGGATCCGTCGACTCGTAGCGACAAAACGATCGACGGAAGCGAGAGCGAATCTTGCCCATGTGCGGTGACCTACGTGCTCGACCCGATCGTACAATCGCGAAACGTCGGCGAGACATGCGACGGATCGTTGAGGAAGCGAAGATACTGCAGATGTCCATCCTTCCTCGACCTCGTCGGCGACGGTCCGGGCTCGCCGAGCAAAGTTCTACCGCGCGCTTGAGGAAAAAACACTGTAACATCGTCTCGGGAAATACATAAAATTCAGCGAAGAAATCCCTGCTGTCTGTTTACAAATTCGATCGATAACCGTTCAATCGATTTCCCATCAGTCGCTCATCAGCGTGATCGACCGCCGGTCTTCCTCCTTTTCAAATTGCACTGTAAAAAAAAATTCGTATGAAATTTTATGTACTGGACTGGAAGTTTTTATGCAAGAACTGATATATTAAATTTAATGTACAATTGTGACACAAAAATCATGTCTAGTTTCTTAAAAACATTGGAAATACTTTATTTTTCAATAATTCACTTTAATTTCAATGAAAAAGTACATTAATTTTTCATCACAATAGTACATTGAATTTAATGTACCAGTTTTTGCATAAAAACTTCCAGTCCAGTACATTAAATTTACAATTTTTGTGGTCGGATAATCGGAGGTTTTACTGTGTACAAGTGTGCACATTTGTGCATAAGTTTTACCCAATAAGCAGTACGAAGTTATACAAAAAAATAACCAATACACATTTGAAATGGTTTGGCTAAATTAACAATTTACACAAAAAGAAAAAAGTACAGAACAAAATATTTCACATTATAGTCGCATTATCCGATACGCTCAATGGAGCACGGCCGAAAATTTGGGATTAGGTCGCATTGTCCGATACACTCAATGGAGCATAGCCGAAAATTTGGCTCTCGATAGCCGACGACGGATATCGAACCGAACCGTCCTGGAGCATCCAGCATCGACGATGAAGCATCCAGTATGCAGTTAGGGTAAAAGTGGGGAATATGGACCAGTCCATATATCATTGATTTACGTGTTAATCAAGGTGGCCATACTCACGACTTTTACCCTATACAAAAAAAAGAATAATACGTATTTGAAATGGTTTGGCTAAATTAACAATTTATACAGAAAGAAAAAAAGTACAGAACAAAATATATCGCATTACAGTCGCATTATCCGATACGCTCAATGGAGCACGGCCGAAAATTTGGGATTAGGTCGCATTATCCGAAACACTCAATGGAGCATAGCCGAAAATTTGGCTCCCGATAGCCGACGACAGGTATCGAACCGAACCGTCCTGGAGCATCGAGGGGTGAAGATGAGTTTCCGCTCTCTCCAGCTATATAAAAGAGGAAGCGATGAGATGCACGGCGGGCGGTGCGGCTCGTAAACGCAGATCCTAATAAATACAATAACCAACGATAATAAAATGATAATAATGATAATAATAATAGAATTGCCTGCTGGTACGAATATCGCTGGAAGGGTCCACCGGTGTGCATCTGTGTGACGCAACGAGATAATCGGGCGCACGGATGTCTCTTTGGTTTCGCTTAGCTCGATGCGGTCGCGCACGCATTGTCGGCTCACTCGCATGTGCATAAGGCGCGCTGACGGTGCCTATGGCGCTGTTTGCAACGCCGAAGGGGAACGTCCGGGGCCAAAAGGCCAACCACTGACTCCGCTTCTGTTACCACCTATGGCGCTGATTTATTCTCCCCGAACGCCCTTTTGTCGACGATATGACGTTATTAATGATGACCAGGCGCATGTGCACTGTTCCAGTGCACGAATGCTTTGCTTAAGCTGCGGCTATGGTCGACACTTGTCAAAGGGACTGCCCATTTTTTGAGTGGCCATTTTTTAAAAAAAGCATCCGCACTTCGCCCGAAACATTTTTTTTTTAGAACCGTTGGTTTGCTTTTTGTCTCGTTTGAGACGGAAATTAGAGAAATTAACGTGAATCTGGGAAAAGGAGACGGAAGTTTTGAAAAATCGTATCGACGAAATTCTCAGTTTTAATCCACGAAATTCTTATTTTCAATCCACGAAATTATTACTTTTAATCCACGAAATTCTTATTTTCAATCCACGAAATTCTTAGCTTTAATTTACGAAATTCTTAGTTTTACTCCACGAAATTCTTATTTTCAGTCCGCGAAATTCTTAGCCAGATACGCTACATAATGTTAACCCGCCTTCTGAAAAGAATTACCATATGGGTTCGGTAAAAATTCGCTTGTCGGCGGCCGAAGAAAAAAGTTGTTATTTAAATTTTATACTTTCAATTCTTACAATTCCATACGGGACTGAAACGATAACATATATAACCGTAACAGTCTGGCCGTCGTTGTTTCAATATCATATTGAATTGTAAGAATTGAAAGTAGAATTAAATTTTCTCAAATCTCGAAAAAAAAAATTTCAGTGGATTAATATCTGGTGAATTGAAATGCAATTGAAATTATACATGTTCGACGAAATTTCACCGGTGCGAAGGGACGAAGAGTGCGAGGATTTTCTCACGTGTGCAACAAAACCGACCAGGCAATAAAGCACGAGCTTCGTGGGGTTTCCGACTAAAACGTGGGAGATGCACCGGCGTTTCGAGAGCACGAAAATACCCGGACGTCCAGTGGATTCCGTTCTAGGGCGAGATCGAGGCTGAATAGAACGGGAGTGAGAAAAAAAAAATCGATACATATCGAGGGTAGAGAGGAAGATATTAGTTGGCAAATCTGATTGTCGTGATGCGCGGTGATGTTGTTCCGTAACAAAGAAGAAAAGACCGTGTGCGGTCGCGTCACGTAAGCTCCGGCAATCGATATCCGACTGCGAATGCGTCGACACCGGTCGTGTGGCGAGCGTAACAAGGCTCGATCACGGCTTGTATTGAATAACAGCATTCCCACGGAACCCCGTGACGAGATTTACCTATACGCATGCTTGTGTATAGGTGGACCGAACATAAATTCGAAAGTCAATTCGTAGCTTCGCCGGTTTCGAACTGGACTTCCGTCGATTCGATCCATGATCGACGATCCACGCTCCAATCTGCCTATCACACCTCGGCAGATTGTGAGATTGCAAACAAGAAACATCCCGGTCGATAAAACATATGCGGTTCTTAACGTTCTTAATGTTCTCAACGTTCTTAACGTTCTTAACGTTCTTAACGTTCTTAACGTTCTTAACGTTCTTAACGTTCTTAACGTTCTTAACGTTCTTAACGTTCTTAACGTTCTTTTCTTAACGTTCTTAACTTTCTTAACGTTCTTAACTTTCTTAACGTTCTTAACTTTCTTAACGTTCTTAACTTTCTTAACGTTCTTAACTTTCTTAACATTCTTAACTTTCTTAACTTTCTTAACATTCTTAACTTTCTTAACGTTCTAAACTTTCTTAAGATTCTTGAATTTAAGAATGTTCTCAGTATTCATCAAATTAATAACATTCTCAATATTCTTATCATCCTTAGCCACACTCGCGAATAACAGGCACAAAATTTGGCTCACACATGCATACGAGGGATACATTTTTTAAATCCCCATCCGAATTTCTTAGCCTCGTGGAATCACGGGACAGCTCCCGCGTTGTCACAAGACGTTTTCTCGCGGGCATTGAAACATTTTGAAGAATAGAGAATGCGCTGCGGTCGAGCGACTACAGCGTCGGAGGTGTATCGCGGTCACTTGTCGTCCCATTATGTCCGGCGACCGCAACAACGAGGGAATAAATAAGGCCGAGCAGGAGCCTTCCCACCATAGGAGCGAAGATCCTTTTTCGTTACAAAAACGAAAGCCACGAGCGGGGACGGGAAGAATAAATGGTCGAGGTTTCCCTCCTACTGTTCAATCATATATGAGACACGCTATTTTATCGCGTATCGGGAGCGTGTCTTCGGAAGAAAAAAATTTCTAATTTATAGGTGTTTCATTGTCGACCGATCTTGTATGAGCGTGCGTGAGCGGACCGCACACCGTGCCACGATCCGGAGGAAAAAACTAAAATTTTATGAACTCCCACGGCATTCAATCGATTATGAAGCTCCTTCGCTCTTTTTCTTCTTCATCCTCGGTAGCTTCGAATTTTCTTTTCTTCTCCCATAATAGCGCTATCTATCCGGTGGACCGCGATTTTTACGAAACTATACAAGTCGATCGTTCGTCCATTGTATCGGGATAGGCCACGAGAATTTATCTTCCGAACGACCTGCTCGTTTCACGCGTGATTTTTCCCTAAGACATTTTTGTTACTCATTCGTCAATGAATTTTTTTTAATTTTTTTTTTATGCCATCGGCCTTGCCAAAAATATACAAGTCGATCCTACGTTCTGTGTGCTGGGATGGGCGGCGACGAGAATTTATTTTATGAACTACTTGCCAGTTTCACGAGTGATTTTTTTCCAAGACATTTTTGTTACTCATTCGTCAATTAATTGTTTTTGTTTTTGATGCCATCGGTCTTGCCAAAAATTGCGGACAAACGGGAAGATTTAGTATATATATATACATATATGTATATGGGGCATTCCATCCGGTTTCGAACGGTCAAAAAGTTGTTCACACCCAAAAAAATTGAAATTCGATAAAATAATGTAATTATATAAAAAGATGATTGATGTATATTTTTTAAGAATTTTTGAAACGCATTTTTTTGAATTTTTCGAAATTTCAAAATTTTCTAAGAATTGTTATATCTTGAATGCATACGATTACACAAAAAAATTCTCGAGACCAAAAGTTGCAGTTTTTAGATCGAGAGAGGAAGTCCAGAAGTTATTTGGCACGGAGACGTAGCGGAAAGAGTGGAACATAGTTTGCCAAAAGAGGAAGCGTTACCAATTTTGTTTCAGTATTGTCGAGAGTTTGAAAAAGCTGTAAAATTAAGGACACAAAGCGAAAGTCATCACGAAGTGTATGGAAATGGGCGAGGATGCGAGTGAAAGAAATTAATGAAAAATCTGGACAGTAAGTCAAAATGTAAGCACCAGAAAGACCAAAGTTGTACAGTGCATATGTAAAACACATGTTATATTCTAAAGCGAAAAAAGGCAAAAATGGCTAAAAAATAAAAATAAAAAAATACTTTAAAAAATTGTATTTTTTATTTAAAAATACTTTAAATTTTTACTTTAAAATAAAAATAAAAAAATACTTTTAAAAATTCTTTTTTGAAACACCCCAATATATACATATGTTAGAAATATGCAGACGACAGACGTCCCGGTAATTAATAAATTTGCGTGAGGCATTATAGCAGTCTTGGCCCAAATGATAACTGCGGTTGTGCCTCAACGATAAGTAACCCGCAATTTGTCATGTACGGAAAATTACTCGTACAAGCGAGTAACGAAGTGCGCCTGTGCAGTTCATACCTCGAAACTCATGAATGAACAGTCCTTCGAACGACCACCGGCTCGTCCCCGACGATTCGCCGTGAAACTCGAAGACGTCAATGGTATTTTTTTTTTTTTTTCGGAGAAGGCCAAAGTGCGAAATGAATGACATCGATGTGTAATTATAACGATGACTGGTGAGAAAGCTCGGTGTCTCCGGAGAGTGGCGAGGGGACGAGTGAGAAAAATTCCATAAATCGTCGGTACTCGTCACAATCGTAGTTTCTCGTAGCGCGACGGACGGGAACCCCTCGGCGCCATTACCGTACCGATTTCATTGAAGGGTCGGCGAGTAGGAGGAGGACCGGAGGGACTCTCATTGAGCTCCGGCCGTGGCCAAGCCAATTTTTCCAATGGATCAATGGCTCAACACGAATATACCGTTGTGGGTCGTTGTGTCGATGAAGATGAATGAAACTCCTCGAAACGTGAATTTGAAATATACGCTTTAAGCATGCGACGGCCCTGAGAGCGGGGTAAAACGGGGTCTTGGGGCAAAATGGACCGGTGCCTTTCGTTCAAGATTACGCTTCATTATTTTTATGTCTCGGGATAAACTATTTTTTGTAATTGTAAAAGTAGTCCATTTTGCCCCCAGAGTTCCGTTTTGCCCCGCTCTCTCTTGCGAAGTACTGGAGGTTCCTCATGTATACATATACATCCATAGCAGCGATGCCGTTGTGGGTTTCTCGTAGTATCGATGGAAATGAATGAAACTCCTCGAAAAGTAAATTTGAAATGCAGGTTTTATGCATGCAGCGTTTCTGAGAGTCGGGGCAAAACGGACCGCTGTTTCGCGTTCGAGATGAACATTATTTTACTTTTACTTCCGCAATAAATTATTTTTTTTGAATTGTTATAGTAGTCCATTTTGCCCCTAGTATTCCGTTTTGCCGCGTTCTCCCTTACGAATTACTCGAGGCTCCTACGTATACATATACATCCATAGCAGCGATGCCGTTGTGGGTTCCTCGTAGTATCGATGGAAATGAATGAAACTCCTCGAAAAGTAAATTTGAAATGTAGATTTTGAGTATGCAGCGTTCCTGAGAGCGGGGCAAAACGGACCGCTTTTTTGCGTTCGAGATGAACATTATTTTACTTTTACCTCCGCGATAAATTATTTAAAAAAAAATTATAATGGTAGTCCATTTTGCCCCTAGTGTTCCGTTTTGCCCCGCCCTCCCTTACGGGATACTGGAGGCACTTCGTGTATACATCCACAGTAGTAAATCTTTCCTAATACGAGTCAACGGCTGGCAATGATCCTCGAAGAATATCATCATCATTTCTTCTTTTTCTTCGCTTTCTTCTCCTCCTTCTTGCCAGCCTCTTTAGCACCGTTAATCGTCTCGGTTGGCATTTCACGCTCAGGGGGCTTCGGCACTTCGGTCTTACGAGAAATATCCTCGGAAACCTTGCGAGCCAGCGGGACTTTGGGTGTTCTCAATTCCAACTCTATGTTTCGCCTCCTCTGATTCGCCGATTCTGCCTTTTTCTTAACACGAAGTAGATATATGTTCTGATTGCCGTCCGTTATGTGGTCGCTGTGCACTTCCTGAGACGCCGCTGGATTGCCCAACTGGGGATGGATCGTGATCGTTCGGTGCTGATCGCTCGAATCTTTTCCCTTCTTCGCAGCTCCCAACTATTTAAAAAAATTTTTATCAAAAATTTCTAATCTAATTTCTAATCAATAAATTTCTGATCAATAAATTTCTAATCAATAAATTTGTAATCAATAAATTTCTTATCAATAAATTTCTTATCAATAAATGTCTTCTCAATAAATTTCTCATCAATAAATTTCTCATCAATAAATTTCTCATCAATAAATGTCTCATCAATAAATTTCTTATCAATAAATTTCTTATCAATAAATTTCTTATCAATAAATTTCTTATCAATAAATTTCTTATCAATACATTTCTTATCAATACATTTCTTATCAATACATTTCTTATCAATACATTTCTTATCAATACATTTCTTATCAATAAATTTCTCATCAATAAATTTCTTATCAATAAATTTTTATTATTATTTATTATTTTTGATAAGAATTACTTGATAAGCGAATGCTTCGGGCTTGTAATTGGTGTCGTCCTTGCCGACGAGATTCCTCGAACGTATTCTGAATAAAATTTGATTGTTGTCACCGGCGTTGACGATTCTCGGGCCTTTCGTCGCCGAGGGCATTTTTATCTCAGGTATCGCGCAGTCGCACGGAGGATCCCACTGTCCGGCTTTCCGCCTCGACGATCTGCTCTTGTCCTTCTCGACGCGAATTATCAATTGATTGCCGATCATCTCGGCACCGATCTCTTGGAAGTATTTCGATTCCGGCGAAACCGCGTTCGCGGAACTCGAGCCGGGAAGGTCGCGGATCGCTGGAAGATGCGTGGGCCGACAGCCGCAGATGTCTTCGGTAAATAAATTCATGTTCACGATTTAAAAAAAGAAATAAAAAAAAGAATTTAATTTAAAAGTTTAGTTTAGCAAATATTTTCGGTAAATTAATTAATGTTCACGATTTAAAAAAAGAAATTAAATACATTTTTAAAAAACATTAAGTTTAGTTTAGCAAATATCTTAGGAAAATAAATTGACGTTCACGGTTAAAAATAAATAAATAAATTTTTAATAAAAAAAAAGTTAAATAGGTAAATCTGCGTTTGGCGACGAACTCACTCTGTGCTCCAGCGTGGGTTTCCATTTTTATTGCTGTTATCGATAAACCGATGATTTTGATAAGGGAAGAAATAACCGAATAAAATCAAACAGACATTGGAGAAAAAAAATGATAAATGAATAATAGCTTCAGCAAGGTTATCGAACGGCCGATAAATCAACTTCACACGGCTCCCCCCCCCTCTCCCCTCTACAGAAAAAATGTCAAAATACCTTTCGGCGATTAATTAAAATTACTTAAAAATGTAACAAAAATTGGATAAATAAATTCTAGTAGTAATTTTTAAAAATCGTTATTTGGCAAATATGATTACGGCTACTCGAAGATGCGGCTGTCCACCGAAACACATTTTCCTTCCAACGCCCGACCAGTCGAGCAAACACGCTGAGCCATGGATAGAGTCGAATTCCTTCGATCGGATAAATCACACGGCACTAAAGGTTTGTGTACATTGAACAAACATTTTTTTTGCCCATAAAGCTCCCCAATTTTTTTTGCCCTAACTTTTCTTTTCTGTATCACATGCACAAAAAGTCCCACTTTAGGCGCCTGTAACGCGTGGCGAAAGTGACGTTTTTTAGTAAGGCGTGCGAAAAAAAAAATACTGCGCATACGCGGATCACACTATTGACGTATTTGACACACTTTGTTAAGATTCTAGTAACTTTTTCGCTCTCTTTCGCGACGCTACAGGCGTAAAAAATTGCAGTTTTTGTGCTGTTGTTACGAAACAGTACATTACGATACTAGTGCGAAAAAAGTTTGTCTGTCGAGTAAGAGTTTCACTACAGATGTGAAAAAGGGGTTTTACGCACGTAAAGCGTGCGTGAAACAGCCATTTTCGCCCCGAGTGAAATAAAGCGGTATGCGATATACTTGAAGGAAAAAGCGGTCTTCTGTCGGCGGTTGTGAAGTACACCCAAAAAAATAATTTATTTGACGGCCACTGTTTATTTGGTTTAAGTAAAATATGTATACGATTTAAATAAATATTCATTTAATTAAAATGACTTAGTTATATAATTTTAATAAATTTATTAAATTTAAATAATAAAAATTAATGGATGGAATGCATCAAAGTGTAGAGTGAATAATATATGGAGCGTTATTTATGTACAAAGTACATGTATGGAGAATCACTCCATCAACCCTGTGATATTTGTACCTGAAGAACTGAGATACGAAAAAAACATACGGGTGATATCCGCGTACGAGCTTTAAAGCTTCTGCGGGCAGAAAATTCAATATATGTAAAATAGTTTGTATCTAATCAATTAATAATAATAATCTAAAAAAAACTAGTAGTAGATTTATTTCCATGTATACCCTGGCGGGTTTTTAAATATATCTCCTTCCCATACAGTAGTGCCCCCTTAGTTATTATTCCTATTTCTTATAGTTCATTCCGTTTTCCCTTGCCATGCGACTTTCCCCGCATTCACTTTCTTCACAAAAACGTTCAATCGTATCTGCCTCATTCTTCCATCGAGGCTTGAGCACAACCTCGGTTTTTGCAAATTTTCTCCCACGTTTTGTCGCATTATACCTTCTTTGCTCAG
>JAPYZD010009772.1:0-10802 GCA_030522725.1 Ichneumoninae sp. B BG-2022a
TTTTGATTTTTGTGTTTTTTCAGACATTTTTTCCATATAAAAAAATTAAAAAATCAAAGCTGATTGAAAAATCTGAAAAAATTCATACGTATTCAGAAACATAAACAAATCATTTTCATAGAAGAAAAATGTTGTTTTGCCGGGCAATTTGTTAAACAATTAATTTTTTGATTAATTTGTTAATAACATTTTCGAATTATTGTTGTGCAAAATTAATCTTATCAGTATCTTTAATCTGCATGCATTTTTTCAGATTTTTATATCATCGAGAAGTACTTACAATATTCGCTTACTTTTCTCGAACTTATGCGAGATAAGCGGGAAGCGACATAGCTACCTGAAGGTAGCGTGAGTCCGAGAAGGGATACGCCTCGCGGGCGTCCGGCTTTAACGTGACCCGACGAGGCTCGGGAGATTCTTTCTTCGCAACGGATTAATTCTCGGTACGTGCCCATTTCCAACAACAATCTTGAGAGCCCCTGCGAGCACTGCGAGCAGGATACTAAGTTGGGCTTTGCTGCTGGCGCTGTTTGGATTCGATCCAGAAAGGGTACAATTCAGCCTTATGCGGGAATTGTACCTTTACAATCCGCCTTTGAGATCGTAATCGATTTTCTGAGCAGTGTCATGGCAGGCGGAAAAATCCCCCTGTATATTGCAGGGGATTTTAGGGGAGGGCGGGACAAAATGGCACAGCGGGGCAAAACGGGATAATGAGACAAAACGGAATTTTCCAATAACTTTTGGATGGTGGCGATGGTGGTATGTGGGCTAAAACTGGTGACTAGTTCTATCAACAAAACAGGTAAAGCAAGTTAAAAAAGGAAGAAAAAAAAACAGCTCCAGTATCCCCTTAAGGATTTTGCACTTGGGGCTCAATGATCTTCTTTTAATTCATTTTTAATCTTTTTTGCGTTATGGAGTTGTGCACTCTGTGCTCGATTCGTTGTTACAATAACGTTAGAGCTAATGTCCAGCAACAATTTTGGGACCTGCTGCGCGTACTGCGAGCAGGATAGTGAATCTGGATTTTGCTGCCAGCAAAATCTGTTTGGATTCGATCCAGAACAGATGCAATCCACTCCTATGGACGAAGCATCTTTACACTGAGGAAAAGGATAGTATTTTCTACTATACCAATAGTTCCGATATACTCAATCGGTTAAATTATAATTATTGTTGCAACCATGATTTTTTGTCACTGTCGTAACTACAAAATGTAAACGTTCCCACTGGGAACAATTTTTCATGGTATAAAGTCAGTATTGTTGCTTTTACTATGTTTTTTTTTTTTCTCAGTGTAAGATTATAACCGTTGTCTTTAGTGAAATGTCTCCACTTTGATAAAGAGGCACCGATACACGAAAGATCAATGGATCGGAAGATGTGTGTGTCGACGAAGTGCGTGTCTCTAATCCGGAACTTCGGTTTATGGTCTTCATTCGCCCAGTTTCCGTGTATCGAGAGCCAATCTTTCCTCCACAAAAGACATTCTCTCCGGGCAATCGAGCGCGTAACGTGCGATACATATTTCATACTCCATCGCTAAAAGCGAATGGGGTGAAAAATGGCACCATGAAAGATGTCTTCATCGAGCAATAGTTCCAACTCTCCATGCATAGAATATATCGAGAATTCTTTATCAATTCCACCTGGATTCTGTTAGGTCGTCACTTCGCTTGAGCAAAGGCCAACACACCCTAGCGCGGGCGTGACACTGGGCCGGTATTGGCACAGCGTCGGCCAGCACGTCTCCCGTATATCATTCCCATCACTGCGCTGAATGAAAGGCTTGACGGTTAAAAACATACATACATAGGGACAACGAATGAGTGCTTGGCTCCTTTAAAATTGGCACGTGCGCAAGGCAGCCAGCTATCGATCATTGACTTGTCAACGAGTCCGCTGAATTCGAAGACACTGATGAAGAACGAGACTCGCGGATGGTGCTGCGCTGTTATATCGTCACAGATTTCTCGAGGAACTTTGAGTGCGTAAATGTTTGCATTCGAGCCACCAACGCTCCAGGTGATGATCGATAAAATATCCCTGGGCATGAAACAGTGTGCGCGGCTACGAACAGCTGACTCCGGGAATGTCCCGCGCATTCGTTGTTTGTGCTCTCGAGGTCGGTTTATTCGCGCGTCCAGTCGCGGTATAGAGCACAGCTGAGAGGAACGTAAGTCCTCCCTCGAACCTCGTGGATGAGGTTTGATAATAATGAAACCGGAAGTGACTTTTTTCCGTATGACGAAACTTGCAGTTAAGCACCAAGATTTTCAAACAGGAAGTGACGTTTTCCTACATGACGTCACTTCCGGTTGGAGATTGAATTTTTGAAACCGCAAGTGAGGTTTTGTCGTATGACGTCATTTCGACTCAAAACGAAGATTTTCAAACCGGAAGTGACGTTTTCCCGTGTGACCTCATTTCCAGTCAAAAACCAAGATTTTTCAAACCGGAAGTGACGTTTTACCGTGCGACGTTATTTCCAGTGAAAACCCAAGATTTTTCAAACCGGAAGTGACGTTTTTCGTACGACATCACTTCCGGTTGAAAACTGAGATTTTCAAACCGGAAGTGATGTTTTTCGTATGGCGTCACTTCCGGTTGAAAAATGAAATTTTCAAACCGCAAGCGACGTTTTCCCATGTGACGTCATTTCCAGACAAAAACCAAGCTCTATCGATCGAGAAGAATCCGCAACGCTGCAGCAATGAACAAAATAAAATAAACAAACAAAGAAACCTACAGCCAGGTGCAGATGAACGGAAAGTAAACAAAACAAAATGCTACTCGTCGGTGTGGAATTCACTACCTCCAATATATATAATTATTAAATGATCTAGAAGAAAATAAAAAGAAAAGTTGGTTACTAAAGATCACGATCGAGATAGATCGCCGGAAAAAGGTTGTTGAGTTATGATTTATGTACGCCCATTAACCGATCGTTCACTCCGCGCACGAGAGGACCATCGGCCTCGCTGGCGCGCTACAACAATAAGACGGTTGTGTTATTGCCATCCGGGAACCTGCGGGGACCGGTTAGAGCCCGATTCGATAAAGCGATCGTGCTCGCCACCGGTGCACACGCTGCGCCGAGCCAACGTGCCAGCCGGGTACGCGTGATATCACGAACGAACGTGGTGAATTTAAACTCCGCCTGAAGCCGTGCGGTAAGACGAACCGGTTTCCGGTACTCCTGTTTATGTATACGGAGAGGGAGACATATAGCCACTGCACAATGGTGTACGGTAGGCAATACGAGACTCGCCCGGTAGCCCGAACACCCTAAGACGCGCTGCTTGACCATTAACGATTTTACACCCGGGGGCTCGACGATCCTTTTTTTTATTGTTTTTTTTTTTGCAGCTTGCATTATGGAGTTGTTCACGCTGTGCTGGCCGATTCATTGTTGCTATAACGTATCACTGTTAGAACTAATGTCCGAACGAGAACTGAATGTTGGGTTTCAGGGTCGAATTTTAAGACGTTAGTTTGAACTTAAGGTCGCTCTTGAGATCAAACTTAAGATCGAAGATTGGCCGGAACTTCATTCCGTGCTTAAGACCTATGTTAAGGTCGGACTTAAGTTTGATCTCAAATTTGATTGTAGTTTGAGTTCAAATTTAAGATGACACTCAAGTTCAAATTTAAGATCACACTCAAGTTCAAATTTAAGATCAAACTCAAGTTCAATTTCAAGTTCAAATTTGAGATCAATTTCAAGTTAAAACTTGACATCAATTTCAAGTTAAAACTTGACATCAATTTCAAGTTCAAACTTGAGATCAATTTCAAGTTCAAACTTGAGATCAATTTCAAGTTCAAACTTGAGATCAATTTCAAGTTCAAACTTGAGATCAATCTTCAGTACGTAATGAAGTTCGCACCAAACTTCAATATTAAGCTCGATTTCAAGTTCAGACTAATGTCTTAAAATTCGACCCTCAGTGCATTTGATCTACAGATCCGTTTCGTAGCGAGTTTGAAAATTGGTAAACACCGTTTGTATAATTTCGGTGGAACCGGTTCGCTTCGTTGAAACGGGCGATTCGAAGCGAATTCTCGCTTCGGAGAGTATCATGAATAAAGATGCGGAGATAAATATAAAATAAAAAAATCTCATGATTATGTATGCGTTTGAGGAAAAATAGGTCACTTTATCTCCGCGATTGATCGCCGAGCTTTCTATCGTCCTTAACCGCTAACAAGTACGCAGCGGAATTGTACGATTGTGTGGGTCGCGACGAAGAGATCTAAAAATATGAGAGACACTTCGTAAGTCGGCGTAAAAAAAACGCGCACTCACGGAGTTTTACGTTGCCTGCGGGCTGTTGGAAATAGGCCAGCGCATGAATAGGACGTTTGTTGTGCGCGATTTTTTTTTTTACGTGAATAACGGTTGTTCGTTTCCGCTTTACGATATGTTTCACTGATTTTGGTTCAGGGCTCTTCGGAGGAGGAAGCTCGTATCCCAACGAACTTCCCGGTAACGGCCACTTTGTTGCGATAAAAACAAAACAAACATCGAACTTCGATCGGCGAAGAAACGCCCAAGGGTGACCCGCTGGATCGGGCGCTCGTGATTTGTGACTTCGAAGCGGATCTCGGTGAAGAACGTAAACAACCTTCACGGCTTGAAGGTTATTTGAGAAAACAGTGACCGTTGAAAAAATATTTTCCTCTCATTCGTCGCGGATTATCGTCTCGTATGTTATGCCGGGAGTAAAATAAGTTTGAGATTCGTGATTCAGTGGAAAACACCGCGATATTTTGTACTATTAAACCGTGACTTATTTTCACTCCTGACGTAACGACTTGACGAAACTTTTTTGAGTCAATTACGAGGGAAAAGATATATCGATTAGCCAGTTTTGTAGCGTCGGCAAAAATAAAAAATTCTTCATCATCTTGGACAAAATTACGAGAAACAGATATGTCGATAAAACAGTTTTCTACCGTCGGTAAGAATGGTCCGGCACGGTTTTAACAAATTCTTCAGCATCTTTATGACTTGACTGTTCCATTTTTGAGGTAAGATTGTAGAATAAAAATTACCAAAAAAGATATGTCGATAAAACAGTTATCATGGTGGGCGGTTTTTCCCGCGAAAAAATTCCCTGACTTTTCACTGACCAATTAAAACATTTCCCTAGCCAAACTTCTAACGACTTCTAATAAAAGAAATTAATGATGCAAATAAAAATGCCTAATTATTGTATTAATGTTTCATTATATTTTTTTTTTCGAAATGTTCAATTTTTTTAAGGCTCCCTGTTATGTATTTCTTATTTATTTATACAAAGTTCAGCGATAATAAAATTTTTGCCTGACCAATTTTGAAATTCCCTGACTTTTCCCTGATTCCCTGACCAAGATTTTTTTCCCTGGCTTTTCCCGGTTTTCCCTGACCGCGGCCACCATGTTCCATCGGTGAAAAATGGTTCGGCACGATTTTAACAAAATCGTAGTCGTACCGTACACGCTGCAAAGCATCGAACGTGCGTCGGCCGGTACGGCGCACGGTCAGGTGCAGCCGCGTCTCGGGGGCTGCCGAGTGTTTCGCATTGCGAACGGTCCGACGCACCCAGCAGCGAGCGATCGGATGCTTGCGGTCGTTGCTGGTCGGGTCAAGTTATTTAAATCGGTTCGGTTGCGCCGACGCTCGGGCGCGTACTTATAGTAACACTTACAATACACGACGCTACACTTTAAGTCTACTATAAAAAATCTACTGCGGCAAATTATCAAGCACACTAGCTGTGCAATGCGTGCAGCACCAGGTGCATGCGGATGCTGAGTAACGATAAGTAAGAGAGCGACCGATTTTTTGTCCACCACGAACGATGACCGTTCCAAATGGTCGAAGGGAATTTTCTCATCTCCGGTCGGGACGGGCAAAAAAAGTTAACGGAAAAAAAATTCAAACAAAAAAATCCGATTAGATGATCGAGAAGAAAATTGTTAAAAATAAAGTATTCCTAGTGTTTTTAATACACTTTATGTTTATGTTTATGTGTTTATCACGAAAAATGGTCGTTCCAATCGGTCGAAGATTTCTTTGGTGGATACCAATAAATCTTCAATCGGATGGTCGGGACCGTCGAAAAAAATTACAAAAAGAAATCGGGTAGGTGAAGAAAAAAGAATTATATTAGTGGCAAACCGATTTTGCCCACGCATTCTGCCACGTGTCACGAATCCATGGCAGTCAATGTATGACGGGTTTTTCTTCGGGGTGATTTTTTTGTTTATCACGAAAAATGGGCTTTCCAAGTGGTCGAGGGGATTTCCTGATATTCGGTCGGGACGGCCGAAAAAAACAGACGAAAAAAAAATGCAAAAAAAATCAGAATAGGCGATCAGGGAGATTAGCAAACAAAAAACAAAAAAGAGGAGCCTATTTTAACCACCCATTCTGTCACGAGCCCACGAGAGTCAATTTATGACCGGAGGCTTTTTCCGCACGGTTTTTTTTTCGGGCCATCTGGTCGGACGGCAGAAACAGAAACCTCTCGAAGGCAGATTGACCTTGAGATTTATCGCTCCTCCCCCCAAAGTGGCGATTTCAACAGCACGCGAATGGGGTCACGTGTATACTGGTGGACCTCCGAGGGTGCGATTGACTTTTCCAGAGGGCTTGATTGTGTGAGAGTCGAGAAGTGGAAAATTTCCAGAGTGGTCTTGTATTGCTTGGGAATTGCGGACAAGGTCTTCGGGCACTATAATTAAATAACGCCCACGTGGCTTATTTTTCTGAATGGGTCGTCAGAAGCAATTACATTGGGGTGCGATTTAATTGAGAACGGGCGAGAGTGCGAGAACTCGCGAAAAAAAAATAGCTGCGGTAATTTTTTGTTCGTTTTCCTAATTAGATTTACAAGTAGCGGTCTTTATTCTCTTCATCTATAAGTTAAACTCCAGCATCCCCTTAACTGTTCAATTTTGATATGAGATTGTAGAAAAAAAAATACCAAAAAAATTATGTCGATAAAACAGCTTTCTACGGCCGGTAAAAATAGTTCAGCACGATTTTAACAAATTCGCCTTGTCCTATAAGTAGATCGTCGGAAGTAATTACATGGGGGTGCGATTTACATAAGAATGGCAGAGAGGGCGAGAACTCGTGTAAAAAGTAAAAAATAGGTACGAGAATTTTTTTTTTAAATTACCTAAACCTCTAAAGCATAGCTCTTAGTAGATCTCTAATCGCGTGATTGACTTCATTAAAGGGCAAATTTGATTCTATTAAAGTTTACATTAAATTTGAATTTATTAAAGTGAAAATCACAATTTAAAGCCCAAAACGTAACGAAGATTGACAAAAATCGCATACATTCTAGGATGACTTTCCATCCCATTCATGAGTTCTAGGGTCGAAAAACGCGATCGTGAGATCTTATTCTGATGTACCGTCGGAAGCAATTGGGGGGGGGGGGGGGGGGGGGGGTAAATTATTATTATTAATAAATAATAATTTTATTGCATTTTTTTTTCAGCCGAGCAAATAAAACTTGGACTAGTGTGCGTCAGGCGAACGGTGCTCGAGGTGAACGTACATTCCAATTGTCTAAAGCATAATCGAGGTGTCTGTTTTGTTTTTGCTGTTGTTTTTGTTTCTTACTAAGAGCGGTCTTGGTCATTTCTTTATCCGAAGTCGTCCTTCATCTCTCGTGCCAAGATCTTTGGGTCAACGATCGTGCTGCGGGCGAGCGGAGCGTCGACGTCGGTGTTTTCACGTCCGTCCGATCGTATCTCGTAGTCGTTGCCAGTAGCAGCTGGGCCGGCGAGTTCCGCGATATCCGATGGCCGATCTCCGAGCCCGTTCGGTGAATCAGCGAAGTCGCGTGTCCGAACAAACATTCGACGGTTCGAACGCCGGATCGTTAGTTCGTTCGTTTCCCACCACTCGGCTGGCGCTCGCTGCGTCCACTCTTCGTTTCCGTTCGGACCGAACTATCAGTCATTTTTTCCATCGCAGGCAAATTGAATTTTGGATGATTTTACTCCTGTACGATTTTCTCCTTTTAATGCAGTCTTTGTACTGAAAGGATTGTTTTTTTTTTTTTTTTAACGGACGTAAATCGATCAACGTTTATGTGTGGAGTTCGTCGGAGCGACAGCGGTGCAGCTCGAGCGGTCCGATAGGCTAAGCTCGTCGCGCCGAGAGCGACAAAACCCCGAGCCTTGACTCGGTTTAGATTTATAACGAACGTCGAGAGCCGCGCGGTAGCCGACACTCTCCCCAGTTCTGAAACACGTACGGGTCTTTTTTATTTCATTTTTTTTAATGCAAAGACGCACGGGCTATAAAGAATATTTTTTTTTATATACGGAAAATGTGGTCCGCGACGATACTGAATTTTTTGTTCCTCCGCAGGCAAAAGGAGGTCGCGAGTCGGTAAGTAAAACGGGTCACTGCGGAACGTGTACGAATTGAAAATGTAACCCTTCTTTAACTGCCCAATTTATCGTGGAGGATCAAACGAAACTGGAAGAAGCAACCGGGGCCACGGCTATAAGCATCAGTATAGCAATATATATATATACAGTGCAAATAAATTTTGTTTGAAAATTAATGAACGGCATTGGAACCTTTTTTTACATAATCTGTTTCTAAAATTTCATGAATGACACGGGCGCGTTGCAATTTGAAAGTAAATTTTTTTTATCTTTTATTAAAAATGTTCTAAATTTTAGTCAAAAGATTTGTAATTTTAACGTCTGTATTTTAATGTTCTTTTTGTGTAGAATAAAAATACCAGATATTAAAATTGCACATTTTTTTCTGACATTTACAAAAATGTTTAGTAAAAAATTAAAATATTACTGTAAAATTGCAACGCACATGTGTTTGAAATTCCAGGAATCGGTTTGTGTAAAAAAGCTTCCAAAGCCATTCATGATTTTCAAACCAATTTTCTTTACAGTGTACATACATAGATATACAATGTAAAAAAAATTGAGTTTGAAAATTAATTTTTTTACATAAACTGTTTCTGAAATTTCAAACACAGGTGCTTTGCAATTTTAAATTTATAAAAAAAAATTTTGAATTCATTTTCAATAAATTTTTTTACAAATTTCAATCAAAAGATTTATAATTTTAATACCCGTATTTTTATGTAAGTAACGCAAGCGAATTTCAAGTTCCATTGCATTCAATTTACAATTTATTTTCACAGTCCATATATACATAAACATATATATATGCTGCACAGCGGATGCAACTACCGCATCATTTTGCTCTCGCCGCACTCGGATCGTTAGCATGCCATTGAGACCGCGCAGCCGAGCCGTCGAAGAATTTCACTCTCAGTTCGACAAAACCTGAGCAAACTCCCGCAACGAATGTGGAGCTTACTAACGGGACGACTAAATTTCTACCGCCGGGACTCACAGTTCGCAAAGCATCCTCGTTCCTGTACCGGCCGTCGTCGTCGCTGGGGCTTTGGCTGTCCAGGGGCAAGAGTCGCGGGAGGTCGGTGACGCGGGCTGCGAGACCGAACGAGGTAAACGATGCGGCAGAACGGGAGCGTGAAAGGGACACGGACGGACGGCCCGTTCGAACTAAAGGGGGGGGAGGATCGAAGAGCGAGGCTTGCGACGATCGGCGAGGCAGTTCGGAGTTTATTTAATTGAATTGCAACGAGCAACTCAAGCAAAACAAACGATACAATAAATAACGAGAATCAGCGAGGGATTAAATCCGAAAAGACTACAGCCCCGTACGAGCGGTCTCTCGTCTAGCCTGCGCACTGCCCGAGCGCGGGGTGGCGCCTGATGCGGGCTTTCGCCGCGGCGCGGCGCGCGCAGCGCCTTCCCCTCTCCCCCCTCTTCGCGCCGTCCTTCCGGAGAGGGCTCGCGAGTTTGCGCGTCCAGCGGGCAAACGACTCGATATTCTTCACCACCCGAGTCACGGCGAGCGTGTACATGCATATGTAAAGATAGATGTAAATGTACACTGACGGGGGAGGAGATCGGAAGGCGAATGAGGGGAATCCTCAGTCTGGCCCGGACCATAGTTAACCCGCATCCCTCCGTTCGCTCGGTAGAGAATTGTACTTTCCCTTGGGGGAGAGCGCAACGGTGGAAGGGCTCGAGCCTGGAGGCCCTTGACCTCTCTCACGCCCTATTTTCTTTCCTCGGCCCTTTGCTCGGCAATATCGTGGAGGACTCTCGGCAGTTCAAACTCGTTTAATAATAACAATAAATTAAGTGAAATATTAACTATATTAGCAATGTAGGTAATGAGGTTCATGTCGATTAGAGGCTCGGAACGATGCTGACGGAAGCGCGCGAGCCAACATAACCGATAGTGCTAATAATATTAACCTTAGAACTGTAAACTGAGGTAACGAGTTAGCCCAGTGTGTACCATTGTAGGGTTAATAATATCGATAATACTCTGAGAGAAGGATCTAGTAAAAACTATCAGCCACCTAAGAAAAATCACCACAGGTCATGATAGCACCAAAATGGGGCGCCACCTATGGCAGAAAGTTCCAAATTTTCCAAGAATTTGTATAATATCTATGAAATTTTTTTATAAATCCAGTACTTGACATCATGTGTGGCGCCCCAGTTCCCTACTACTGTGTGCTTTGGTAATATATCTCGAACGATATAGTCATATTTCCTAGATCCAGTGTAGATATACTAGAAATCTAGTAAGATTTCAGTGTATCAATAGTATCAACAATATCAATAATATCAATAATATCAATAATATCAATAATATCAATAATATCAATAATATCAATAATATCAATAATATCAATAATATCAATAATATCAAT